>JAWPHD010020511.1:0-31533 GCA_037043455.1 Cyrtodaria siliqua | reverse complement strand
TTCATTTTTCTCAACCCAAACCGAAATATCACTTCTCTCCGTTCTGTTAATTGGCATATATTGTTTTGCAATAGTTTAATAAAGAAATACTACAATGGCCTTTACGTATACAATGTATGAGTTTGAGTTTAATTATTCAAAATCGTTTAAGATGTCTTCAATGTATTGATTACAAATACATGATATTCATGCAATTCTCATTTTGGCAATTCTCTTTGTGCAAGTCTCTTTTTGCAAGCTATTTTTTCTTCTTCTAAGGAAAGGTTAAAGACCTTCAGCTCCATTTTATTTAAACAAAATGTTTTTGTCTGTACATCTTTATTTACATTTTTGAAAAATGCTTTGTTTTGTTATAAATAAAATATCCAAAAAATCTTTTATTTTATGCTTTATTTAGTAGATTTTCAGCAAAAAATGTCAAGACAAATAACTTTGTATTCCAAACATGTTTCTCATGTACATTAATAAAGAGAATGTTGAAAAAGAACATTAAACTCCCCTTATACTGCAATAAAATTATATATTAATAGTCCAGTTTTGCGCGGTTTTGGTTAAATTTCGATATTCTGGGCCAAAAGAAATGGAATTTTCAAATCTCTGATCTTTAGGAGTGTCTCTTCTGTAGCACATGACACCTTTACATTTAAAGAAATCTATAACGACTTGCTGTTTTTACTATATTGTATTCATGATTAAAAAAATTTCATAACTATTCACAAAATTCAGAGACTTTAAGTATTTTGTGTTGGATTCCACCAAAATTTCAAGATTTATATATTCATTTATTTCACATATTTGTTTTCATGGACATGTATAACGGATAACGTTAAGGACTTTTAAATTCCCTTATTGTAATGAAAATATATGTATTAAAGTAATACCCGTTTTTAGGGATTTTGGTTCAAATTTGCAACTTTTGGCCCAAAATATCCAAGTTTGTCATTTAGAATTTTACCTATATCTCAGGACATCTTTAGATAAATGAAAACACTTTAAGAACTTCTATTTTGTTTACTTTGAAGTGTCAATAACTTTTAAATTAATTATTCCAAAAATCAACGATTTGTATGCTTTTTTTGCTGATTTCCCCCCAAAATGGCAAGCTGTATGCATTGTGTTCATTTCATGTATTATTATTATTTATATGAATATAACAGACACACTTTCAGACGCTTCAGCTCCATAATAATGCATGATAATATTAAAAAAAGAAATTATATCCAGTTTTATAGCAATTTTTGTTCGAATTTGCATGTTTTTGCCCAAAAATAATGTGTTAACCTAGTTATAGAAAAAATATCCTGGCTATTTCTTTTTACTTTAGATATATCTAAAAGGTGGTAGCATTTAAAATTTGCCAGCTAATTTGGTACCGAAAAGTTGAGAAGCCCATGGTCTATAAAGTTATATTAAGACCTATACTATTGAGCGTTATCAACACACATAACTGTATATGCAATAAAGTATTGGAGAAATTTTATATTGTGTTATCTGTTTTTGTGAAATAATATTAACTGTTATCTGTTAGATGTACTGTTAACTGTTTTCAGTGTTCTTTTAGCTCTTTCTGATCAAGATGGTGCGTCGTCCGTCCGTCCGTCTGTCGCCCGTAAACTTTTTTTAGTGACTACTCCTCTGAAACTACTGGATGGATTTTCATGAAACTTTACAGAATAACGTTGCCCATGATGTCTAATTGATACTAGATAAAAAAATCATGTTGATGTAAATCCAAGATGGCCGCCAAAGCTAAAAAATACATTTTTAAAAAACAAGTTTGTAGCGGACTACTTGTTAAAAACTATAAGTGATATTGAATGGGACTTTTTCCTTAAATGATCAGCATGACATGATATTGAATCCATGTCGAAAATTATTCTGATTCGACTTTAAACATGGCCACCAGCTGCCACTTTTTTTACATAGAGTTTATATAATAAAAACTTGTAATGACTACTCCTCTGAAACTACTTTACGGATTTTCATGAAACTTCACAGGAATGTTGCTCTGGATATCTGGTTGATCCTAGCAAAATTTCAGGCTGGCCGGAAATTTAAGATGGCCGCACGGCTAAAAATAATTTTAAAAAATAAATTTGTAGTGACTACTTCCTGAAAACTGTAAGTATGGGACGTTTTTATAAATGATCAGCATGACATGATGTTGATCCTTGTCGAACATAAGTTTGATTCGACATTAAACATGCCGCAGCTGCCATCTTTGTTTTACATGGAGTTAATAGTAAAAGCATGTAGCGACTACTCTCTGAAATCTACTTACGGATTTTCATGAAACTTCACGGAATGTTGCTATTGATATCTAGTTGATCCTAGCAAAATCTGTAGGTCGACCAGAAATTCACGATTGCCGTCACGGCTTAAAACTAGATTTAAAAAAAATATTTGTAGCGACTACTTCTTGAGAACTATAAGTGTAATGATATGGGACCTTTTCTACAATGATCAGCATGACATGATGTTGGTCCTGTATGAAAATTATTTTGATTCGACATTAAACATAGCCTGCCGCGGCCATCTTTGTTTATATAGTTAAAACTTGTAGCGACTACTCCTCTGAAACTACATGCATATATTCATGAAACTTACAGCAATGCTTTTCTAGCTACTCAAAACCTATCAGGTCATTCACCTCTTGGTAGTTTACTGTTATCAGCTATTTATGGGGAGCCCTCTTGTTGAAGTTACACCAATGTTGATGATCAGAACCGTTAACAGGAATGATGATCTAACGCGATGTATTGATGCGCGTGAGTTTATGACAAAGATGGCCGACACCAGTGATCGTGTTGATTGTCATCAAAAGCTTCTATAATTGCTAATGACGCGATGTTTAGCTCCAACGAGGTTGTGTGGTGAGTTTCTCTCACGAAGGTCTGATGAGGGCCAACCATGTGTCCAGGGGATTGTTGCTTCTATTACACACCTGAACATGCAATCTCTCCCTGAGGCCGTCATTGACCTCTGTCAACGTCTAGGAAAGTAGCCTGCGATCGCATGATAATTTGTTACATGACCATAGCTAAAATATCAAATGTGCGAACAGAACTTCAACACCGTGACAACACAAACGGCTGAGATTAACACGTAACAAGATGAAAGAAACACGACTTATGTCTACATTTTGATATATATTTTAAGTTAGTAATTTAATTCAAGGTATGTTGTTAAGAGCTTTGTGATACTGGAAAGTGCTGGTAAGCAAAATGCTGTACTGTAACCCTATGGAAACGATTTGGTGATGCGTATTATGAATGTGTTGACGGCGGAGTGATATGCCAAAGTACAAACCTTTATTAGACCGCATATAATTCTGAGCATAATTTATTGTATATTTAAAACATTTAAGCCGAAAAATTGTTTCCTTTTGTAATTTAAGCATTTCAAATAAGTTAATTCAGAAACATTAGTGCAATCAAGAATGTTGCATTTCATCGTTTTTCATCGTTTGCCAAGTTGCTTGTATTTGATGAGACGTTGACAGAGATGTATGTGTATGCAAGAAACGACAACTCTGTGTAGAGATTGCTGACCATGTTGTCCAGGTACGGGGACCTTCTCCACCCGCTCATTACGTTATGCGATGAATCACCTAGAGGGCCTACACACCCATAGGCTTAGCTCCACTCCGGGGGGCTTAGGCTGTAATTATACATATTTTTAGACGTCGGTTCATTAACACAACAATCTTATACAATCATCTGTTACGCAAACAATCATTATCTAGTACATATATGTGAGCCACTCTCTAATTATGACGTGTAGCACATGTACCGCATTCTACAACGCATTTATACGCATCGGGCCACCGACGGCACAACCGAAAACGCTCTGTACTATATGCACTTACGTCAGCGGCAATGCTGTAAGTGGCTACCAGTATATTAGAAAAGAGGCAAGACGGGTGATACATACCGTTTTTTAAGCTCCTCTGTTCACTAATGACTCATATTATTCACTTGAATTTTTATTGGGATTATAATCTCAGCATATCTGTTTCGGAGATGATGTTCGTCGCCATTTTGAAATGTGCTATATTCAAGGCCACCGCTACCCTAGAATGTAGAGCTTTGGCAAGATTGACTGCCCATCGACACTAACGATGTTACTAATGGCTGCCGATGACTGCCGATTATGCTTTCGGGACACGATGGGAGAACTCTGTACGCACTCACGACTGATTTTATCATGAGAACGTCTAATGATAGAACGACGATGCCTGGTCTGGTGCAGTTGGGAATTGAAATGGAACTGTACAGATGAAAAGAACCTGAAAATAATAAAGAAAGAAACATAGGTGACACAAGTAAAAACATTTGAAATGCTTTTAACATACAACTTACAATGAAAGGCATTGTGTATTTTTGTTTTTTAATTTCTATTCTTTTAGTTATTGTTTTGTTTAAATATTAGCATTGGTCAAGAGTTTAAATTTCGGTTGTGGTGTTGTTGTGGGTTACAGTATTTTGTTTTTTTGTTTTTGCAATTTTTTTAAAGAAGTACTGAAGGGAATTTTCGACAAAGCTTGTAATATAAAATCCATTCTAGCCAGTAGAGCGTCACAGGCCTCTTGCACCTCTTGTGTTTATCTAGGCTTATTGTGATATGTTTGTTTGAATGTTGTTCTATATCTGTTATCACATGATGGCTATATAATTATGACGGTCGCTTTTGTGTTGGTAGAGGTCAGACACACCCCATTTTTCCTCGATAGAACCAGTACTGTATACCTCCCACCATCCGTAAGATTCGACATTTTCTCACTTGACAAGTCGAGCTCCGAGTGGGATTTTGAACCCGCAGTGAAAACTTTAGACGCAGCGTCTTTACCAGCCCAGTTTTATTTGTGATGCACGATATTTGTGATAGCTCGATTTATTTAACAAGCTAAATATTGCAGTTTTCAATAAAATAAGGACCATAACTCTGGATTACAATTCCGATCTATCTGGGATTTTATGAGTGTTATTAATATCAACATCTGGGAGAGTTAAGTAACGTTTGAATGGAAAATGGATGTGCTATAGCACTAACGAGTAATTCAAAGGCATAACTCTGCTGTTAAAGTCCGACAAATCTTGTTTTCGATACAAAACTTTGTTAGATATTTACCAAGCAAAAGATTGATGAATATCAAATGAAAAATGAAGGAGCTAAAATGCTAATGACTGAGGTTAAAATATATTTTTTAAATAAGCCAAGAGTCACTGTTATTACTAGTCCGATCTAACTGGTTTTTGAACTTGTTCGAGCTTTTATTAATATCAAATATCTGCCAAGTTTGGTAAAGATCGGATGAAATATAAAGCTAGCGTCTCAACGAAGCAAATTATAGCATAGTTAATTAATTCAAGGTACACAAATCCGTTGTTACTGATCCGATCTAGTTCGCTTTCGAACTTATCCGAGCTTTTATTGATATCAACAAGCTGGCCGAGGTTGTTTTTGTTTTTTTTAATTTCAATCACCAGATTATTGGTGATCCATTTATTCACCCCGTAATAGGTTTGTGAGGGTCGGGGTGGGCCATCCCTCATCAAACCTTACATAAAAAACATGTAATATGCATCTATTAGTTTGTAAATAAAATAATAGGAAATATAATCAAGTGAATAAATGCATATATTGTAATCAGAGACAGAATACATGGGGAGGTTTTCTTATTCTTTACAATTATAGAAGTATATTATACAATGTAAAATTTTAACAGAGTGTAAACGGAAAAAAAAAAATACCACACTGCAATCCAGAGGTATTTCCAAAACAATATTGGTGGAAAATATAGTATGATTGCTATATAGGGAATATATGGAAGCTATAAGATTGCAGCGAGTCTCTATAAACTCTGGAAAAAAAGACAATAATACATGTAAAGAATATGTGTTTCAAAACCCAGTGTACAACCCACATTGTCAATACATACAGACTTATTTTACACAGATAATTTTAATGTTATAATATCAAAAATAAACATTATTTTATTTTATGAAATCTATGCATTGCCTCTACTCTGAGGCTCACTGAGTTTTTTCTCATATTTTGTTTTTGGAAAGAAAAAGAAACAATAACCCATCCTGTGTAATAAATCTGTATATAAATCCATTATCAAGGAACAATGTTTCAGGAATGTTTTAAAGGATTAATATACATAACTTCCAAAATTATTATTTTTTCTAAAAAAAACAAGAAGGTTGATTAGGAAAGACCAAGATATAAGCAAGGGTATGTTATTTCTGATAGTGAGATAAGCTTTGCATGTCCCAAAATAAAAAAGAGTAAAAACATTAAGTTTATTTGCTACAGTTTGATAATGAAAAAATCAACTAGGTAAATTATCTCTGTACTCCAGTTCCACAGATAGCAAGGTATTGACTCCACATGGTTTCAAACTTATTGATTTTTAAGTTTTTATATGCGATTAGTTTCTCAACTTTATACAAAGATATTATATACGTTTTAAAAAGGTTAAGCTGTGGAATTTGACGTTGCATCTTGTTTTGATAAATGTAAAGTTTTGCTTGCATGATGATTTTACTCAAAACTATATCAAATTTACTATTTCCAAATAAAATATCTGTTTCTGTTAAAGTTACGAATGCTGTATTGCATTTTTCTGTAATATAAATTTGAAGTTTTAACCAGAATTCTTTTACTGTTCCACAGTTCCAAAACAGATGTTGGATAGTTTCAGGGGCATTATTGCAAAAGCTGCACGTATCGTTATTAATAATATTCATTTAGATAAAAGGTAATTTGTTCCAAGTATCCTATGGTTGATTCTAAATTGGAACCAAAGTAACTTAGGATCTTTTGTTATTTTATAAGGTAAGGCATATAATCTTTCAAATTCAAAGTTTGGAACACTAACTACTTCATTTTTCCATTTACTTAATGCTTTGGGATATACATTATTTCTAATCATAATGTCATATATGTTTCGACAGCCTTTCTCATATTGTAGAATTAAAGATAGGATTAGTGGACGTATAGGGTTTGGGCTGTTACAGGCTAGATGCGCAATATTCAGTTTTGCCAAATAATTCCTGACAGCAGTTATAATACCTTCATATTCAAGAAAATTGGACTGTATATTATAGTGTTCATTACATTCTATGTATGAATAAAGATTTCCATGTTTGTTTAGAATGTCATTGATAAAAGTTATTCCTCCTAAAAACCATCTTTTGTAAAACACACTAGAGCCTCCGACCTTAATACCTGGGTTATACCATATACTAACTGAGTGGAATTGTTGCCAAGATATTGGTTTAACTTGATCAGCAAAATATTTGTAACTGATAAGAACATCCTTCCAAAAAGGATTTTGTATTCCATTTAAATTTTGTTTAATGTAATCTGTTTCAAATTTAAATATATTATTAATAATCGGACAGAAAATGTTCACGAGATGACTATATTTATTTTCTGTCTGAGATATTCGACGGATCCATGTTATTTTTAGAGCTAGTATGAACTTTTCCACTTCTACCATTCAAAGACCTCCATACTTATAATCTTGAATAATGGTAGTTCTTTTTATTTTGTCCCTCAAATTATTCCAAAGAAATTTGTAAAATAGTGTTTGTATTAATTTGATTTTATCCGCTGATGGATTTGGTAATCCAGTAATTAAATGGTTCAGTTTTGAGAGGGCCAAGCTTTTTAAAACAACAATTTTACCAATAGGAGTGAGTATCCTTTTAGACCAAACAGCAAGTAATTTTTTAATTTCTTCAATTTTGGACTCATAATTAATATTTACCAATGAATTTAAGTCTGTTGTAAATTTCACACCTAAAACAGTAAAAATACCATTTTCCCAACTAAGATTGTACTCAGGACAAAGTTTGGCATTACTATTTATTCTTGATCCAAACCATACCACTTTTGTTTTGTCTGTATTGATATTAAGGCCGGAGATTCTTGCATAGAATTTTAATGTTAACATGGAGTTATACAATGATTCTCTGGAGCCATCTAGAGTCAAACTTGTGTCATCAGCATATTGTGATACTAAATATTCTTTATCATCAATATTAATACCTTTGATATTTGGATTACTTCTTAGTAATATTGCTAATACTTCGGCGCAGAGAATGAACAGGTAAGGTGACAGTGAGTCGCCCTGACGGCAGCCTCTCTGTAAATAGAACCATTCTGACATGTGCCCATTTACAATAACACAAGATTCGGTATTGAGATAAAAAGTTTTATCCAACTTATAATCGAAGGTCCAAAATTGAAAAATTGTAAAACTTTGTACATAAAAGACCATGATACTGTGTCAAATGCAGTGGCAAAGTCAATCAAGAGCAGAAGTCCTGGAATACGATGTTTTTCTGCGTAGAAGAAAATGTCATACAGTAATCGTATATTTACCCCCATGAATCTGCCTGGTACGCTGGCCGAGGTTAGTGAAGATCAGCTGAAAAATGAAAGCTATATCGTTAACGGACAACTGGCAGACGGACGACAGACTACTCGCCATCCAAAAAAGCTTTGATGGCCTACCACTTATTGAGCATTAAAAAAGATTTGGATGAAAATCTAGCAATTGCTTCATTATGGTCAAATTGGGAAATTGGCACATTTAGTATAACAGACGATCTCCATCAAAGATACGGTTCGTGCTTGAATGCTTTTTATTTTGTTTGCTCATTATCAACATCACTTATAGTGACAACTAAGAATTCATTTCTTGATGAATAACTACCGAATGCGGTCTGTGTCTGTCTGAACTGCCTCAGTAGGTGGTGGTTGGTACTTAGCACCCCCTCCCCGCCACTCTCCCCCCACTTCTCTACGTATAAGTTATTAGCATCAAGGTATATTATGTACTTAATTTCCTCCTTGCATTTATAGTTTATCATATACTAATTGTTAGCTTTTGAATACCTTCCAGCAATGTAACTTATACCACCTCTTAATCCCCTTTCTATAAACAAACATTGATCAATATCAGTTAATAAATCAAGTTGAATTCCAGTTATTTTAAGACATGCATCTCAAGCTAACACAGGGCTACTAAAGTAATGACAAGATTCTAAATTATAGTACTCAAAAATCATCTTCCTAAAGTTTTCAAAAACATCTGCTAACAGCAACACATCAGTTCATAAGGGTAAACACCTTTTATTTTTACTAATTTTAACTTTTCATCATGATAATCTTGTGATGTATAATTAAATGACGGAATGTTTTTTTTACTAAACTTTCAAGTGATAAACTGGAAACACTATCAATAAACACCAAATTGTTTCCTAGAATAAAAACCATGTATTTGTCCATGTTATTCGGTATGACATTTATTTCTCTTTTAACCCTTCCAATCTGCTGCGTTATAAAATGTGAATCATATCCTCTTAAATTACGAAATACTGTTGTGCGCTTGTCAGGACACGCGGATATAAACCGAATCTTCGTAAAATCCTAGTTTGTTATCTTCTTAATCAGTGATTGATTAATATTTTATTTTATTATTAAATGGGTGTAAGCAATGACTAGTGTATGAACATTTAGATATTTTAATATCTATAAAATATTCCAATAACTCTCACGAATTCAAATGCAATGCTATTCAATCCTTCAACACTATTTATCATAATATCAGTGAAAATGCCTTAACAATATATAAACATGTTCTTTCTCGCTGATTACGGTAGATAAGTCTCTTTAAAATAATAACGCTAACATACACGCGAGTCTTTTAACTCCGTAATATTAAACTGAGGTGAACACTGATGACTTACTCATAACAAATGATAAGTATTTTGTACTTAAAATATTCTGTTCTTGTAAAAATCTTATTTTACAGTTACCAATGTGGAAACAGATTTAAACAACTTTAAATAATCTGCTATAGATAATGTTACACTAGACTTACTTAATTTTCCAGATAAAATAGCCTTTCAGTTCAACAGAATAGTTGCCTTTTTCTCCTTTTAATTTGACAGAGTTGCTGCTTTCTAAATTTTGTACTTTCCTCCTCCTAAAATGACAGAAAACTGGGCTTATATACTCCCAGGAATGTTCAACCACAAATCTGGGTGAAAGTGACCAAATCTCTGGATGCAAACAACCAACCCAAAATCGCCCATAATATTGGTTGCATGACCTTTAACCTAGACACACCCTCTTCATAGGAAAACCTAATTTACAGACTAAGATTGAATGAAACATATGCATATAAACAGTTAAACATGTACAATATTAATTATTTAAATAAAAGATATACCAAAAGTTTGTCCTTTGACTGTCCTTGCATTTTAAATATAGTTTTCAAAACTGAAAGACGATGCTGACTGCAAATAGAATGTAAACACACTCTCCCACAATGCATTGCAACAAACATGGCTGCCATAAGAAACAATTCTAAACTTTTGAAAAGTAAAACATCAAATACTTCATTGGATAACACTTAAATTATCTGGTAAGCTAAGTTTTGATAATCTAATGATAAGAGTGGACTATCCATTGCAGGAAAACACTATGACAACAGTTATTATCACTGTTAACAGTGTCAAGTCGCGAAAACTGATTACATATCGTCACATGTACGCTGTTTACATTGTCTGTTCAGACAGCACTAGTCCACACCAGGCACTTCAAAACTAGCAATACTGTCAATATTGATAATCATATAAACTATAACTGCTCTTGATACAATAAAAATGTTGAAACACCAGGTCATCACATTAATCATTATGTTGAAACACCAGGTCATCACAATACAACCTAAAGTTAAGATTACAAGATTCATGAGCACTTCCCCTAAATATTCCAGTTACATGACAGTGACCTCTATTTTTATCACATTTTACATAATTCTTATTACAAATATGACAGTTTCCTGGATTTCTTAAATCTCTTTTTCTTCTGATTCTGTCATTGTTCAGTATGTTTTTGATATGCTTTTGTATATGATTTTTCAGGGTTAGCAATAGATTCAAAGTCAGCATATATAACAATTGGAACCATTAACTGTCCGTCATAGTTTTTAACATGAACCTTTTAATTTTTTTCTGGCATTTTATTGCTTGTTTACCATTTATAGAAACACAATCATGCCATGCTTTCACTTGTATTTGTTGAGAAACATTGTAAGCATGTTTTGCAAAACCGTTTTTTTACCCTTGAATAATGTTTGAGTAAACATCAGCCGATTAAAATCTTTTATCTATACAAAATATTTTTTCCTTTTTCACTAATTAAAAGCATGTCACAGGTTTCCTTACATTTATTTTTTGATATGCTCATTCTCATAACCGAATACATTAAAACGTATGTTATTTTATGTTTCTATTTATGGGATCTGATTTATAGTAACAGGGAATGTAATTCCTTTATAATCAATATCTCCAATATGTTTTTTTTATACTTTGATATCCTTTGGGGATCCTTTTCAACAGGAGACGTGTAGTGTAAGCCAAGGACACCATCTGAAGCACTCATTATCTTTTTTCATTTTTTATATTTATTAAATCTTTCTTAGCATTACAAAGTTCGTTTTGTAATCCTAAATAAGAACTACCTCGTAAAGGCTTGTACTTGACTCGATTTACAAACTGAGTATTAACTACTTTAATCATCCGACCACTTTCCTCGGCAAACCATCTCCAATTCTAACCATGATTTCATCAGCTTCTGTATCTAGTGCATCTTTAATTTCCTTTGTGTCTGTAATAAGTGCTGTTTTGGAAGTAAAGTAAGCTGCTTTATACTAAGTTATAGCACCCGTTTTCTTCTCATGAAAGTAATTGTTGAATTAACGCTAATGTTAAAGCCTTTTGTTTTTGATAATTCATGTTTAGGACATTTTGAAACTAAGTTGTTTTTTTTCCAAAGTTGAGCACATGAGTCTGTTTCATCCACAACATCAACTTGAAAAAACTTACTAAATACTGATAAAGGTGATCCTTTGGGAGCAACAAACACAAACAAGAGAGAAACATAGCAGTCTCGGTTTTATTGAGTCATGAGAAGAAATGTAAAGTGCAACACCTCCCACGCCTCCTTGCACCGGCTTAACCGATATTCTACTTTAAAGCCACAAAGATATAGCTTGATGACCCAAAGGACCAGTAAGGAATAACACTACTGATTTGTAGTCGGGGCGACGTTTTACGGCCGCCACTCAGCACTAAACAAACGCTGGTGTGAAAGTCAATAAATATTGCAAAGGGGATCCCTTGGAAACATATTTTACCTGCTAATAATTCTTTCCATTTTTGACAAATACATGTAAAAGTTAAGGTTAGATGAAATAAGTTAAGTTATATTACCTTGACGTATAAGCTATGATTATTTCTTATTTATTGTTTAGTTCATTTTTTGGCAGGTGGTTTATTTGCCTTAAATTCTATATTAGAAATATGTTTTTAAAAAAGCCTGTTTTGTTTCTTTTTCTGCTCGTGATATTTTACTTTCATTTTTTTCTTTTCTGCTTCTGACGTTGTCTTAATAAATATGTTTTAAGAGCTTTTAATTTTGCATCAGTGCCTATGATAAACAAGGGGCCCAAGAGGGTCTGTATCGCTCTACTGGCGACAACTCCAACAAAAATCATTCAACCAGAACATGACAATCATTCCTATGAAGTTTAACTGAAATCCAGCCTGGAGTTCAGGAGAAATAGTCTGTACAAAGTCCGAGCTTTCATTGATATCAACAGTCTGGGCAAGTTTGAGAAAGCTCGAATACAAAATGAAGGCGCTAGAGCGTTCACAAGGCTAAAAAAAGGCATTTTCAATAATTCAAGGGCACATGACTCCGATGTTCCTGGTCCGATATAGCTGGTTTTCGAACTTGTTCGAGCTTTCATTGATATTAAAAAATGAAGACCCTATCGTTTTAAAAAGGCAAACTACAGCATTTTTAACTAAATCAAGGGCCACAACTCCGCTGTTACTGGTTCGATCTGGCTGGTTTTTAGCTTTACTGGCCAAGGGCCAGCAGAGCTTATGGGATGGCAAGTTGTCCGTCGTCCGTCCGTCGTTAACTTTTGCCTCGTTAAGACGATAGGGCCTTCATTTTAAACCGATCTTTACCAAACTTTAACAAGTTGTTAATATCAATGGAAACTCGGACAAGTTCGAAAACCAGCCAGATCGGACCAGTAATAGCGGAGTTATGGCCCTTGATTTAGTTAAAAATGCTATATTGCTATAGTTTACCTCTTTAAGACGATAGGGCCTTCATTTTTCATCCTATATCTACCAAACTTTACCACATTGTTAATATCAATGAAAGCTCGGATAATTTCGAAAACTAGACATATCGGACTAGTATCAGCGGAGTTATGGCCCTTGATTTAGTTCAAAATGCTATATGCTGCCTCGTTAAGACGATAGGGGCTTCACTGTTCATCCGATCTTTACCAAACTTTATCAGATTGCTAATGTCGTTGAAAGCTCGAACAAGTTCGAAAACCAGCCATATCGAACCAGTAACAGCGGAGTTATAGCCCTTGATTTACATGTAGTTAAAAATGATATATTTTGCCTCGTTAAGACGATTGGGGTCATCCGATCGTTACCAATATTTATCAGATTGTTAATATCAATAAAAGCTCGGACAAGTTCGAAAACCATTTATATCGGACCAGTAACAGCGGAGTTATAGCCCTTGATTTAGTTCAAAATGCTATATTTTGCCTCGTTATGACGATAGGGCCTTTACTTTTCATCCCATCTTTACCAAACTTTACCACATTTTTAATATAAATGAAAGCTCGGACAAGTTTGTAAACCAGCCATATCGGACTAGTAACAGCGGAGTTATGGCCCTTGATTTAGTTAAAAATGCTATATTTTGCCTCTTTAAGACGATAGGGGCTTCATTATTCATCCGATCTTTACCAAACTTTATCAGATTGTTCAATGAAAGCTCGGACAAGTTCGAAAACCGTTCATATCGAACTAGTAACATCGGAGTTATGGCCCTTGATTTAGTTCAAAATGCTATATTCTGCCTCGTTAAGACGATAGGGGCTTAATTGTTCATCCGATCTTTACCAAACTTTATCAGATTGCTAATGTCGTTGAAAGCTCGAACAAGCTCGAAAACCAGCCATATCGAACCAGTAACAGCGGAGTTATGGCCCTTGATTTGGTTAAAAATGATATATTTTGCCTCGTTAAGACGATAGGGGCTTCATTGCTCATCTGATCGTTACCAATCTTTATCAGATTGTTAATATCAATGAAAGCTCGGACCAGTTTGAAAACCATCTATATCGGACCAGTAACAGCGGAGTTATAGCACTTGATTTAGTTCAAAATGCTATATTTTGCCTCGTTATGACGATAGGGCCTTTACTTTTCATCCTATCTTTACCAAACTTTACCACATTGTTAATATCAATGAAAGCTCGGACAAGTTTGAAAACCAGCCATATCGGACTAGTAACAGCGGAGTAATAGCCCTTGATTTAGTTGAAAATGCTATATTTTGCCTCGTTAAGACGATATGGGCTTCATTGTTCATCAGATCTTTACCAAACTTTATCAGATTGTTAATATCAATGAAAGCTCGGACAAGTTCGAAAACCATCAATATCGGACCAGTAACAGAGGAGTTAATGCCCTTGATTTAGTTCAAAATGCTATATTTTGCCTCGTTAAGACGATAGGTCCTTCATTTTTCATCCGATCTTTGCCAAACTTTTATTGTCAATGAAACCTCGGTCAAGTTCGAAAACAAGCCAAATCGGACCAGTAACAGCGGAGTTATGGCCCTTGATTTTGTTAAAAATGCTATAATTTGCCTCGTCATACGATAGGGCCTTCATTTTGCATCTGATCTTTGCCAAACTTTACAGATTGTCTGACTTTTTTTTTTTTTTTGAATTTTTCTTCTTTTTTTCTTCTTTTTTTTTTTTTGAATTTTTTTTTTATTTTTTATTTTTTTGGTATTTTTTATTTTTTTCAAAATTTTTTTTTTCAAAATTTTTTTTCAAATTTTTTTTAGCTCTATGTTGGACCAGTCGAACCAGTGACAGAGGAGTTATGGCTCTTGATTTAGTTAAAAATGCTATATTTTGCTTCGTTAATATGGTAGGGCCTTCATTTTTCATCTGATCTTTACCATACTTTACCATATTCTTAGTCAAAAAGCTGTTTTTTGCCCGAAACTTTTAAAAAAACAAACGTAAATGGCAGTCACTCGCTTCATTGATGTTATAAGAGCCATGTTAGCCAGTAGAGCGTCCACAGGCCCTCTTGGGCCTATTGTTTAACTTCTCCGAGCTTTCATTGATATTAATTTGGTAAAGTGAAAGCTCTATAGTCTTAACGAGGCAAAATATAGCCTTTTTAACAAAATGTGGAATCTGGCTGGTTTTCGAACTCGTCTGAGCTTTCATTGATATCAACAATCTGGTAAAGTTTGAAAAAGATCGGATGAAAAGGATGAAAAATAAAGGACCTATCGCGTTAATGAGGCAAAAAAAACAATTTTAACTAAATCTCAAAGGCCATAACTCCGGTGTTACTAGTCCGAATTGGTTGTTTTTAACTCGTCTGAGCTTAGTTTGAAAAAGATCGGATGAAAAATAAAGGCCCTATCGTGTTAAAAAATGCAAAACTATAGCATACTTCAGAAAATCAAGTGCCATAACTCCGGTGTTGGTCGGATCTGGCTGGTTTTCGAATTTATCGGAGCTTTCATTGGTATCAACCATCCGGTAAAGTTTGAAAAAGATCGGATAAAAAAATGAAGGCCCTATCGTGTTAACAAGGAAAGAGTTAACGGACGGACGACGGAAAACACACCATCCCATAAAAACTGATTAGCCATTTTGTTTCCTGGAGTTAAACTTCCTGGATTTTTTACATTCTTTGATGGTTTTGCTTCTTTTGGTTTAGGCAGAGATTAAGTTATTTTGGCCAAACCGAAATATCTACCTTGATTAGCTGTAAAACATTTCGCTTTTGTTCCTAGTTTTTACCATAAGGGATTTTTGTTATTCCACAATAAACTTTGGAAATTGATAATAACAATTAGACAAATTATTATCATTTCATTGTAATAGTACTTAGATAATTATAAAACTGCTATATATTATATTATACATTATATGGAAATTCCAAACTATGATTTAAATGTAGAACAAAGTAATTTCAAGCAGATATACGACTATATGTCAGACTTTTGTTTTAGAATGCTTATATGTTGTAATTCGGGTTCTGATATGACAAATACATTAGTTCACATGTTGTTGGAACAATTGGCGTATTATGAAAATATGTATTTTTTTGCTAAAAACTTGGAACAAGCTAAGTATAAGGTTTTATCAGAACGTTTTGATAAACTGGCGAAAATGATTAAAATTCCAGTCAAAGGCATATTAGAATGTTCAAATGATGAAGTTATCCTTGTGAATGATTTAGACTCCGATACTCAAAATATGTTTGATGATTATGTTTGTGAGCGTAATCAAAATAATATCATTAATTATTTTTTCAAAGGTAGACATACAAACTGTTGTGTAATTTATTGAACACAAACCCATTACAAAACTCCTAAAGACATCCGATTAAACTCTTCTCATTATACTCCAAGTAAAAATGAAATGAAATTGGCATGCTTTCTAAAGAACAGGGTATCAATAGAGCACACAAATGAAATGTGACGTTTTTTTTAAGGGTAATAAAACTGCCAACAATTATCGATTTTCCTAAATTATTTACGCAATAGCGACAGACAACATATTAACAAAAAGCGTTGGCATTCTGCAAACTAGCATTGGCGGACAACAAACAACCGAACAATAACCAACATTGACGGTCTATGGGCAACATAATAACAGACCAGCGGCCCACGCACAACATAATAACAGACCCGCATTGACGGCCCACGCACAACATAATAACAGACCAGCATTGGCGGTTATAGACAACATATAGTTAACCTTATTCTCATTAAGAATATCAGACTATTGTAGGCTCTACTTTACCAGTGTTAAGTTCCGACGTTTTCTTCGCCTACATCGACCCTAAATATTTCATCATGTGTCCAATTTATTATCATGAAATACTGTTCTATGTGTATGTAAAAGTCGAGAATCCCTCCACCACCCCCACACTCAGAAAATTGTCTTGATTGTGAGTATGTTACCTCCGTCAGAACAAACCATATGATGAGGGAAAGGACACATTCCAGTTAAGTAAATGAAGCCCGTTACCGTTACTACACTAAGGCAGTGGGTTGAGTGTATTTGTTAGCCATGCCGCGACAGTGAAGCCTGTTTTGTGCCAATACATTGCGAGAAAAAACAATAGCTTTAATTGGCTTTTATTATTTATTTTAATAAAAGATACCTTATTTACTTTAAACATATTTGATTGCAGTTGATGTGGATAAAACAGTATTAACCACTTCAGAAATGATCAGATAGCATTATTAAAACAAAAAATGTATTTGTGAACTTTATAAAGGGGCATAGGGGGAAAGTCTTTCAGGTCTTTAGAATCATGCGCGGATCCAGTAACGGAGCGAACCATACAGTTTAGAGTAATGTAGCAACAAAACTGTTACAAATGGGTGGAGAATATATTTTGTTTGCAAAGTGTTTTTTTTTTCAAGGTGCGCTCCACGCCTCCCCTAATAAGGCTTAAATCCGCCCATAAGAATCCGGATATAAAAGCCTCACCAATGTTCACATTTTCTGTGGCTTTGTCTTACATACCCCATACATTCGGGAGTATATTTATTCTGGAGTGAAAGAGTTTCGGATTCATGTATCCGAGAATCCCTTATGTGATCACTAAACAGTGCTTAAGTGCACGAGTAAGTCTAAGCCTATGTACACACTACAATGTTGTTGTTTTTTTGTGTGAAAATGTGTAGCTGTATAATTATCATTTAACATATATTTAACATAAATGTAGAAGAAAAGAAATGTCATTGGAATATTTATTCAAAACTGTGTGACAACGTATATACATGTAGATGTTTTATAAACCGACATCTTGAATTGAATTGAATTGAGGTTTTAAGGCGCACCAACACATGAAAATGTTATATGGCGCCTAACAGGCATGAACATGCCAGGCTCATCTTCCATGTACATCGAGATAAAATATGGAAAATCTCACCCTGAACTGCAGAGTTGCTGCAAATTCTATCGTAGAAACTCCATTTACGCTGGAGCCACGTTATTGTTTTTCTGCCACTGCTCTTTTGATGCGAGTGAGATAGCACCTGAAGCAATGCAGGGATCATGATGAAGACCTTTAATGAACATGAACAAAAGAATGATAAAATGAACATGAATTTGGGGGGATTCTACCCGACATCTTGAGGGTGAATTCTAGGTTTGAATAATAAACACTTACACTTACGACGGTATATAACTTGGTACACAGACATCTTTTTAAAGTGATGTTTTGAAACATTTTAAAACAAATAAATGGCGTCATTATTACAATAGCAACTTTTCATTTCCTATCGATATACCGTCTGTATCATGTAGCTTTACTTTCTGAGTAAACCAAACACCTTGATGTGATCGGTTCTCTCCATGGTAACAATCAGCCGAGAGTTGACCTTGTCGTAAAACAGTGACTGTGGCTTCTTTATTCCGTCTGCCTTAGATAGTATGTTGCCTATCATCCTCCCGTCGCTGCCTATCTGGATGACGTTGTGAGATCCCCAGCCAGACACGAGCAGGTTGTTGTTTTCCAGTTCACAGACTCCAAAGGCCGACTTCAGTGACGGGTCGGTGAAGGTTGATTGTCGGTGTCCTTGTCTGTCCACGGTGACCACGCCGGTATAACCGTCGGTTACATGGATGTTGGTTCCATCATTACTGACTGCAATACACATTAAGGTGCAAAACATTGGTTGTCCTGATGTGTCGTTTTGGAAGGTACGCAGGTGTTTTCCTGCCAGACTGTATACACGTACTTGGTCTGCGCAGGTAACAAACAACTCCCCCTTGTTGACGGCAACATAATTACATAACACACCCACCTGGAAGGATCTCGTGAGAGACAGTTTATATCCACTAAGAGACAGTTTATCACCAGTGGATATAAACTGTATCTTCCTGTCGTCTGGCAGTGCTACTGCTGCTTCTGTTGGACCGGTACTACACACACCCCATGGCTCGCTCGGCACGGTACAGCTGTCCATAAGCTGAAGTGCTGAGTTCAGTAGTTTCAGTTTGTTGTTGTCGCTGTCGGATATCACAACAGATCCATCATCCATCCGGCCTATCCCTTGTATATCACATGTTTTTTTATCACCACTGACCTTGACATTGTACTGCTTATGGAAGAAAGCAGAACTAATTGGTCTGATATCTTCGCCTTGGATGCGTGGCTTCTCTTCTTTAGCGCGGATACCTCCAATAGACTTCAGATTCATGACGTAAGCTGTGATGTCACTGTTGATAGAATAGTTGAGCCTTTCTGTCTCCGTTGCCATCTCGCTTAGTAGTTTACTGCCATCAACTGCGTTTCTTTTCCCCTGCTTAACATACAGAAATACATGAGCCTCGCTGTCTCGTTTGGAAGATTCCACGTGATTAACGTTGTCGTCAAGTGATGTAATCATATCTCCCAGCTGTTGCGTCCTGATGTTGATCGCTTTTAGTAACTCTGCATACTGCGCTTGAACTTCAGCTTTAGCCTTTTTTACCATCTCGTCTAAGTGACTTACTATTTTATCTCTAAATTGATCAATGTCGGTCAGGGATTTGCTCATTTCCCGTCCGATTCTTTTTAAATCTTCTTGTTTTTGTTTTTTTGCAACGTTGAGATCAAGCTTGATTTTGTTTAGACCATCGACGACGTCTTTGACTTGCTTGCTTGCTTTTATGCCAGTAGCCACGTTAGGTATGAAATCAACATCTTCGCATGACCTGAATAATACAAGGTTTAAATTGATTAGTAGTTGAAGATCCATTTAAACAAAGTAATACTAACATGAAACAATCAGCATATCGGCTTGATCTGGTAATACGAGGTAGTAGATGTCTATGCGCAATCTAATATCAAACAACCAGCATATCGGCATGACCTGATAATACGAGGTAGTAGATGCCTATACGCAAACTAAGCATATCGGTATGGCCTGATAGTATACGAGGTAGTAGATGTCTATACGCAAACTAATATCAAACAATCAGCATATCTGCATGACCTGATAATACGAGGTAGTAGATGTCTATACGCAAACTAATATCAAACAATCAGCATATCTGCATGACCTGATAATACGAGGTAGTAGATGCATATACGCAATCTTATATCAAACAATCAGCATATCGGCATGACCTGATAATACGGGGTAGTAGATGCATATAAGCAATGTAATGATACAAGCGAGTTACCAACATTCGCTTCGGTTCTTAATAAACGACTGTATGCACGCGATATATTGATGCCGATGGAAGAGGTTAAGGAAAAATGTCCGCCAAAAAAATAAATAACACGACGAAACTCAATGACACCGGTGAGGCTAAAACTCGGGTCATCCGGATTTGAAGTCACCAAGTTACCCACTGAGCCACACGGACTATTCCATGTGGACTAATTTGTTCACGTAAAAACAAAAGTCTGCCATAAAAGTATGCTTCTGCTATTATGTTTACATCAATAGTGTCGTGGGTTTATGTTTGGTCTGTTAAACGCAAACGTAATTTAAGTTTAGGGATTTCCAGTGTCTCATTTGAGCAGATTTGGTTTGCTATTCGTATAGTAGTGTAGCTAACGACCACGGCTTTTTAATTAAGAAACAGAAAGGTAGGATTCGTAGCGACTGACCGATCGCGGTTTCTTAATAATGAAGATGTCTCTTCCTAGCCTCTATCTGGCGTAGTGTTTCCCATAGGGTTATCGATAGTCTCTATATAGATCACAGTCTTGATCGTGAAGAGTGTTGGCAGTAACATCTGAATTAATAATTGGTGCAAGTATTTGAAAATCTGTGGTAACTGATTGACAAATGTTGAAAAAATAGGGTAAACTCTAATAAACTGTAGGGTGTAGGGTAAACATTAATAAACTGTAGGGTGTAGGTAAACACTAATAAACTGTAGGGTGCAGGTAAACACTAATAAACAGTAGGGTGTAGGGTAAACACTAATACACTGTAGGGTGTAGGGTAAACACTAATAAACTGTAGGGTGTAGGGTAAACACTAATAAACTGTAGTGTGTAGGGTAAACACTAATAAACTGTAGGGTGCAGGGTAAACACTAATAAACTGTAGTGTGTAGGGTAAACACTAATAAACTGTGGGGTGTAGGGTAAACACTAATAAACTGTACGGTGTAGGGTAAACACTCATAAACTGTACGGTGTAGGGTAAACTCTAATAAACTGTAGGGTAAACACTAATAAACTGTAGGGTGTAGGGTAAACACTAATAAACTGTAGGGTGCAGGGTAAACCACTAATAAACTGTAGTGTGTAGGGTAAACACTAATAAACTGTAGAATGTAGGGTAAACACTAATAAACTGTAGGGTGTAGGATAAACACTAATAAACTGTAGGGTGTAGGATAAGCACTAATAAACTGTAGGATGTAGGGTAAACACTAATAAACTGTAGGGTGTAGGTAAACACTAATAAACTGTAGGGTGTAGGTGAACACTAATAAACTGTAGTGTGTAGGGTAAACACTAATAAACTGTAGGGTGTAGGGTAAACACTAATAAACTGTAGGGTGCAGGGTAAACACTAATCAACTGTAGTGTGTAGGGTAAACACTAATAAACTGTAGAATGTAGGGTAAACACTAATAAACTGTAGGGTGTAGGGTAAACACTAATAAACTGTAGGGTGTAGGTAAACACTAATAAACTGTAGGGTGTAGGTAAACACTAATAAACTGTAGTGTGTAGGGTAAACACTAATAAACTGTAGGGTGTAGGGTAAACACTAATAATCTGTACGGTGTAGGGTAAACACTAATAAACTGTAGGGTGTAGGGTAAACACTAATAAACTGTACGGTGTAGGGTAAACACTAATAAACTGTAGGGTGCAGGGTAAACACAAATAAACTGTAGGGTGTAGGGTAAACACTAATAAACTGTAGGGTGTAGGGTAAACACTAATAAACTGTACGGTGTAGGGTAAACACTCATAAACTGTACGGTGTAGGGTAAACTCTAATAAACTGTAGGGTGTAGGGTAAACACTAATAAACTGTAGGGTGTAGGGTAAACACTAATAAACTGTAGGATGTAGGGTAAACACTAATAAACTGTAGGGTGTAGGGTAAACACTAATAAACTGTAGGGTAAACACTAATAAACTGTAGGGTGTAGGTAAACTCTAATAAAGTGTAGGGTGTAGGTAAACACTAATAAACTGTAGGGTGTAGGGTAAACACTAATAAACTGTAGGGTGTAGGTAAACACTAATAAACTGTAGGGTGTAGGGTAAACACAAATAAACTGTAGGGTGTAGGATAAACACTAATAAACTGTAGGGTGTAGGGTAAACACTAATACACTGTAGGGTGCAGGGTAAACACTAATAAACTGTAGGATGTATGGTAAACACTAATAAACTGTATGGTGTAGGGTAAACACTAATAAACTGTAGGGTGTAGGTAAACACTAATAAACTGTAAGGTGTAGGTAAACACTAATAAACGGTAGGGTGTAGGTAAACACTAATAAACTGTATGGTGTAGGGTAAACACTTATAAACTGTAGGGTGTAGGTAAACACTAATAAACTGTAAGGTGTAGGTAAACACTAATAAACTGTAGGGTGTAGGGTAAACACTTATAAACTGTAGGATGTAGGGTAAACACTAATAAACTGTAGGGTGTAGGGTAAACACTAATAAACTGTAGGGTAAACACTAATAAACTGTAGGGTGTAGGTAAACTCTAATAAACTGTAGGGTGTAGGTAAACACTAATAAACTGTAGGGTGTAGGGTAAACACTAATAAACTGTAGGATGCAGGGTAAACACTAATAAACTGTAGGGTAAACACTAATAAACTGTAAGGTGTAGGTAAACACTAATAAACTGTAGGGTGTAGGGTAAACACTAATAAACTGTAGGATGTAGGGTAAACACTATTAAACTGTAGGGTGTAGGGTAAACACTAATAAACTGTAGGGTGTAGGGTAAACACTAATAAACTGTAGGATGTAGGGCAAACACTAATAAACTGTAGGGTGTAGGGTAAACACTAATAAACTGTAGGGTGAAGGGTAAACACTAATAAACTGTAGGGTGTAGGTAAACTCTAATAAACTGTAGGGTGTAGGGTAAACCCTTATAAACTGTAGGGTGTAGGGTAAACACTAATAAGCTGTAGGATGTCGGGTAAACACTAATAAACTGTAGTGTGTAGGTAAACACTTATCAACTGTAGGGTGTAGGGTAAACACTAATAAACTGTAGTGTGTAGGGTAAACACTCATAAACTGTAGGGTGTAGGGTAAGCTCTCAATAAACTGTAGGGTGTAGGGTAAACACTAATAAACTGTAGGGTGTAGGGTAAACACTAATAAACTGTAGGGTGAAGGGTAAACACTAATAAACTGTAGGGTGTAGGTAAACTCTAATAAACTGTAGGGTAAACACTAATAAACTGTAGGGTGTAGGTAAACACTAATAAACTGTAGAGTGTAGGGTAAACACTAATAAACTGTAGGGTGTAGGATAAACACTAATAAACTGTAGGGTGTAGGTAAACACTAATAAACTGTAGGGTGTAGGGTAAACACTAATCAACTGTAGGGTGTAGGGTAAACACTAATAAACTATAGGGTGTAGGGTAAACACTCATAAACTGTAGGGTGTAGGTAAACACTAATAAACTGTAGGGTGTAGGGTAAACACTAATAAACTGTAGGGCGTAGGTAAACACTAATAAACTGTAGGGTGTAGGGTAAACACTCATACACTGTAGGGTGTAGGGTAAACACTAATAAACTGTAGGATGTAGGGTAAACACTAATAAACTGTAGGGTGTAGGGTAAACACTAATAAACTGTATGGTGTAGGGTAAACACTCATAAACTGTAGGGTGTAGGGTAAACACTAATAAACTGTAGGGTGTAGGGTAAACACTAATAAACTGTAGGGTGTAGGGTAAACACTCATAAACTGTAGGGTGTAGGGTAAACACTAATAAACTGTAGGATGTAGGGTAAACACTAATAAACTGTAGGGTGTAGGGTAAACACTAATAAACTGTAGGATGTAGGGTAAACACTAATAATGTGTAGGGTGTAATTAAACACTAATAAACTGTAGGGTGTAGGGTAAACACTAATAAACTGTAGGATGTAGGGTAAACACTAATAAACTGTAGGGTGTAGGGTAAACACTAATAAACAGTAGGGTGTAGGGTAAACACTAATAAATGGTAGGGTGTAGGGTAAACACTAATAAACTGTAGGGGGAAGGGTAAACACTAATAAACTGTAGGGTGTAGGTAAACTCTAATAAACTGTAGGGTGTAGGGTAAACACTAATAAACTGTAGGTTGTAGGTAAACACTAATAAACTGTAGGGTGTAGGTTAAACACTAATAAACTGTAAGGTGTAGGGTAACACTAATAAACTGTAGGGTGTAGGGTAAACACTAATTAACTGTAGGGTGTAGGGTAAACACTAATAAACTGTAGGGTGTAGGGTAAACACTAATAAACTGTAGGATGTAGGGTAAACACTAATAAACTGTAGGATGTAGGGTAAACACTAATAAAGTGTAGGATGTAGGGTAAACACTTATAAAGTGTAGGATGTAGGGTAAACACTAATAAAGTGTAGGGTGTAGGGTAAACACTAATAAACAGTAGGATGTAGGGTAAACACTAATAAACAGTAGGATGTAGGGTAAACACTAATAAACTGTAAGATGTAGGGTAAACACTAATAAACTGTAGTGTGTAGGATAAACACTAATAAACTTTAGGATGTATGGTAAACACTAATAAACTGTAGTGTGTAGGGTAAACACTAATCATCTGTAAGGTGTAGGGTAACACTAATAAACTGTAGGGTGTAGGGTAAACACTAATAAACTGTAGGATGTAGGGTAAACACTAATAAACTGTAGTGTGTAGGATAATTACTAATAAACTTTAGGATGTATGGTAAACACTAATAAACTGTAGGATGTAGGGTAAACACTAATAAACAGTAGGATGTAGGGTAAACACTAATAAACTGTAGGGTGTAGGGTAAACACTAATCAACTGTAGTGTGTAGGGTAAACACTAATCAACTGTAGGATGTAGGGTAAACACTAATAAACTGTAGGGTGTAGGGTAAACACTAATAAACTGTAGGGTGTAGGTAAACACTAATAAACTGTAGGGTGTAGGGTAAACACTAATAAACTGTAGGATGTAGGGTAAACACTAATAAACTGTAGGGTGTAGGGTAAACACTAATAAACTGTAGGATGTACGGTAAACACTAATAAACTGTAGGGTGTAGATAAACACTAATAAACTGTAGGGTGTAGGGTAAACACTAATAAACTGTAGGATGTAGGTAAACACTAATAAACTGTAGGGTGTAGATAAACACTAATAAACTGTAGGGTGTAGGGTAAATACTAATAAACTGTAGGGTGTAGGGTAAACACTAATAAACTGTAGGATGTAGGGTAAACACTAATAAACTGTAGGATGTAATTAAACACTAATAAACTGTAGGGTGTAGATAAACACTAATAAACTGTAGGGTGTAGGGTAAACAGTAATAAACTGTAGGGTGTAGGTAAACACTAATAAACTGTAGGATGTAGGGTAAATACTAATAAACTGTAGGGTGTAGGGTAAACACTAATAAACTGTAGGGTAAACACTAATAAACTGTAAGGTGTAGGGTAACACATATAAACTGTAGGGTGTAGGGTAAACACTAATTAACTGTAGGGTGTAGGGTAAACACTAATAAACTGTAGGGTGTAGGGTAAACACTAATAAACTGTAGGGTGTAGGGTAAACACTAATAAACTGTAGGGTGTAGGGTAAACACTAATAAACTGTAGGGTGTAGGGTAAACACTTATAAACTGTAGAGTGTAGGGTAAACACTAATAAACTGTAGGGTGTAGGGTAAACACTAATAAACTGTAGGGTGTAGGGTAAACACTAATAAACTGTAGGGTGTAGGCTAAACACTAATAAACTGTAGGGTGTAGGATAAACACTAATAATCTGTAGGGTGTAGGTAAACACTAATAAACTGTAGGGTGTAGGGTAAACACTAATAAACTGTAAGGTGTAGGTAAACACTAATAAACTGTAGGGTGTAGGGTAAACACTAATAAACTGTAGCGTGTAGTTAAACACTAATAAACTGTAAGGTGTAGGTAAACACTAATAAACTGTAGGGTGTAGGGTAAACACTAATAAACTGTAGGGTGTAGTTAAACACTAATAAACTGTAGAGTGTAGGATAAACAGTAATAAACTGTAAGGTGTAGGGTAAACACTAATAAACTGTAGGGTGTAGGGTAAACACTAATAAACTGTATGGTGTAGGGTAAACACTAATCAACTGTAAGGTGTAGGGTAAACACTAATAAACTGTAGGGTGTAGGTAAACACTAATAAACTGTATGGTGTAGGGTAAACACTAATCAACTGTAAGGTGTAGGGTAAACACTAATAAACTGTAGGGTGTAGGGTAAACACTAATAAACTGTAGGATGTAGGGTAAACACTAATAAACTGTAGTGCGTAGGTAAACACTAATAAACTGTATGGTGTAGGGTAAACACTAATCAACTGTAAGGTGTAGGGTAACCACTAATAAACTGTAGGGTGTAGGGTAAACACTAATAAACTGTAGGATGTAGGGTAAACACTAATAAACTGTAGTGTGTAGGGTAAACACTAATAAACTGTAGTGTGTAGGTAAACACTAATAAACTGTAGCGTGTAGGGTAAACACTAATACACTGTAGGGTGTAGGGTAAACACTAATCAACTGTACGGTGTAGGGTAAACACTAATAACCTGTAGTGTGTAGGTAAACACTAATAAACTGTAGGGTGTAGGGTAAACACTAATAAACTGTAGGGTGTAGGGTAAACACTAATAAACTGTAGGGTGTAGGTAAACACTAATAAACTGTAGGGTAAACACTAATAAATTGTAGGGTGTAGGGTAAACACTAATAAACTGTAGGATGTAGGGTAAACACTAATAAACTGTAGGGTGTAGGGTAAACACTAATAAACTGTAGGATGTAGGGTAAACACTAATAAACTGTAGGGTGTAGATAAACACTAATAAACTGTAGGGTGTAGGGTAAACACTAATAAACTGTAGGATGTAGGTAAACACTAATAAACTGTAGGGTGTAGATAAACACTAATAAACTGTAGGGTGTAGGGTAAATACTAATAAACTGTAGGGTGTAGGTAAACACTAATAAACTGTAGGGTGTAGGGTAAACACTAATAAACTGTAGGGTGTAGGGTAAACGCTAATAAACAGTAGTGTGTAGGTAAACGCTAATAAACTGTAGGGTGTAGGGTAAACACTAATAACCTGTAGGGTGTAGGTAAACACTAATCAACTGTAGGGTGTAGGGTAAACACTAATAAACTGTAGGGTGTAGGTAAATACTAATCAATTGTAGGGTGTAGGGTAAACACTAATAAACTGTAGGGTGTAGGGTAAACACTAATAAACTGTAGGATGTAGGGTAAACACTTATAAACTGTAGTGTGCAGGGTAAACACTAATAAACTGTAAGGTGTAGATAAACACTAATAAACTGTAGGGTGTAGGGTAAACACTAATAAACTGTAGTGTGTATGGTAAACACTAATAAACTGTAGGATGTAGATAAACACTAATACACTGTAGGGTGTAGGGTAAACACTATTAAACTGTAGGGTGCAGGGTAAACACTAATAAACTGTAGGGTGTAGGGTAAACACTTATAAACTGTAGGGTGTAGGGTAAACACTAATAATCTGTAGGGTGTAGGGTAAACACTAATAAACTGTAGGATGTAGATAAACACTAATAAACTGTAGGATGTAGGGTAAACACTAATAAACTGTAGGATGTAGGGTAAACACTTATAAACTGTAGGGTGTAATTAAACACTAATCAACTTTAGGGTGTAGGGTAAACACTAATAAACTGTAGGGTAAACACTAATAAATTGTAGGGTGTAGGGTAAACACTAATAAACTGTAGTGTGTAGGTTAACACTAATAAACTGTAGGGTGTAGGGTAAACACTAATAAACTGTAGTGTGTAGGTAAACACTAATAAACTGTAGGGTGTAGGGTAAACACTAATAAACTGTAGTGTGTAGGTAAACACTAATAAACTGTAGGGTGTAGGGTAAACACTAATAACCTGTAGGGTGTAGGTAAACACTAATCAACTGTAGGGTGTAGGGTAAACACTAATAAACTGTAGGGTGTAGGTAAATACTAATCAATTGTAGGGTGTAGGGTAAACACTAATAAACTGTAGGGTGTAGGGTAAACACTAATAAACTGTAGGATGTAGGGTAAACACTTATAAACTGTAGGGTGCAGGGTAAACACTAATAAACTGTAAGGTGTAGGTAAACACTAATAAACTGTAGGGTGTAGGGTAAACACTAATAAACTGTAGTGTGTATGGTAAACACTAATAAACTGTAGGATGTAGATAAACACTAATAAACTGTAGGGTGTAGGGTAAACACTAATAAACTGTAGGGTGCAGGGTAAACACTAATAAACTGTAGGGTGTAGGGTAAACACTTATAAACTGTAGGGTGTAGGGTAAACACTAATAATCTGTAGGGTGTAGGGTAAACACTAATAAACTGTAGGATGTAGATAAACACTAATAAACTGTAGGGTGTAGGGTAAACACTAATAAACTGTAGGGTGCAGGGTAAACACTAATAAACTGTAGGGTGTAGGGTAAACACTTATAAACTATAGGGTGTAGGTTAAACACTAATTATCTGTAGGGTGTAGGGTAAACACTAATAAACTGTAGGATGTAGATAAACACTAATAAACTGTAGGATGTAGGGTAAACACTAATAAACTGTAGGGTGTAGGGTAAACACTTATAAACTGTAGGGTGTAGGGTAAACACTAATAAACTGTAGGGTGTAGGGTAAACACTAAGAAACTGTAGAGTGTAGGGTAAACACTAATAAACTGTAGGGTGTAATTAAACACTAATAAACTGTAGGGTGTAGGTAAACACTATTCAACTTTAGGGTGTAGGGTAAACACTAATAAACTGTAGTGTGTAGGGTAAACACCAATAAACTGTAGGGTGTAGATAAACACTTATAAACTGTAGGGTGTAGGGTAAACACTAATAAACTGTAGGGTGTAGGTAAACACTAATAAACTGTAGGATGTAGGGTAAACACTAAGAAACTGTAGGGTGTAGGTAAACACTAATAAACTGTAGGGTGTAGGGTAAACACTAATAAACTGTAGGGTGTAGGGTAAACACTAATAAGCTGTAGAGTGTAGGTAAACACTAATAAACTGTAGGGTGTAGGGTAAACACTAATTAACTGTAGGGTGTAGATAAACACTAATAAACTGTAGGGTGTAGGGTAAACACTAATAAACTGTAGGGTGTAGGTAAACACTAATAAACTGTAGGATGTAGGGTAAACACTAAGAAACTGTAGGGTGTAGGTAAACACTAATAAACTGTAGGGTGTAGGGTAAACACTAATAAACTGTAGGGTGTAGGGTAAACACTAATAAGCTGTAGAGTGTAGGTAAACACTAATAAACTGTAGGGTGTAGGGTAAACACTAATAAACTGTATGGTGTAGGGTAAACACTAATAAACTGTAGGGTGTAGGGTAAACACTTATAAACTGTAGGGTGTAGGTATTAAACACTTATAAACTGTAGGATGTAGGGTAAACACTAATAAACTGTAGGGTGTAGGGTAAACACTTATAAACTGTAGGATGTAGGGTAAACACTAATGAACTGTAGGGTGTAGGGTAAACACTAATAAACTGTAGGGTGTAGGGTAAACACTAATAAACTGTAGGGTGTAGGGTAAACACTAATAAACTGTAGTGTGTAGGGTAAACACTAATAAACTGTAGGGTGTAGGGTAAACACTTATAAACTGTAGGGTGTAGGTAAACACTTATAAACTGTAGGATGTAGGGTAAACACTAATAAACTGTAGGGTGTAGGGCAAACACTTATAAACTGTAGGGTGTAGGTAAACACTTATAAACTGTAGGATGTAGGGTAAACACTAATAAACTGTAGGGTGTAGGTTAAACACTAATTATCTGTAGGGTGTAGGGTAAACACTAATAAACTGTAGGATGTAGATAAACACTAATAAACTGTAGGATGTAGGGTAAACACTAATAAACTGTAGGGTGTAGGGTAAACACTTATAAACTGTAGGGTGTAGGGTAAACACTAATAAACTGTAGGGTGTAGGGTAAACACTAAGAAACTGTAGAGTGTAGGGTAAACACTAATAAACTGTAGGGTGTAATTAAACACTAATAAACTGTAGGGTGTAGGTAAACACTATTCAACTTTAGGGTGTAGGGTAAACACTAATAAACTGTAGTGTGTAGGGTAAACACCAATAAACTGTAGGGTGTAGATAAACACTTATAAACTGTAGGGTGTAGGGTAAACACTAATAAACTGTAGTGTGTAGGTAAACACTAATAAACTGTAGGATGTAGGGTAAACACTAAGAAACTGTAGGGTGTAGGTAAACACTAATAAACTGTAGGGTGTAGGGTAAACACTAATAAACTGTAGGGTGTAGGGTAAACACTAATAAGCTGTAGAGTGTAGGTAAACACTAATAAACTGTAGGGTGTAGGGTAAACACTAATTAACTGTAGGGTGTAGGGTAAACACTTATAAACTGTAGGGTGTAGGTAAACACTTATAAACTGTAGGATGTAGGGTAAACACTAATAAACTGTAGGGTGTAGGGCAAACACTTATAAACTGTAGGGTGTAGGTAAACACTTATAAACTGTAGGATGTAGGGTAAACACTAATAAACTGTAGGGTGTAGGGTAACCACTTATAAACTCTAGGGTGTAGGTAAACACTTATAAACTGTAGGATGTAGGGTAAACACTAATAAACTGTAGGATGTAGGGTAAACACTAATAAACTGTAGGATGTATGGTAAACACTAATAAACTGTAGGGTGTAGGATAAACACTAATAAACTGTAGGGTGTAGGGTAAACACTAATAAACTGTAGGGTGTAGGTAAACACTAATAAACTGTAGGATGTAGGGTAAACACTAAGAAACTGTAGGGTGTAGGTAAACACTAATAAACTGTAGGGTGTAGGGTAAACACTAATAAACTGTAGGGTGTAGGGTAAACACTAATAAGCTGTAGAGTGTAGGTAAACACTAATAAACTGTAGGGTGTAGGGTAAACACTAATAAACTGTAGGGTGTAGGGTAAACACTAATAAACTGTAGGGTGTAGGGTAAACACTTATAAACTGTAGGGTGTAGGTATTAAACACTTATAAACTGTAGGATGTAGGGTAAACACTAATAAACTGTA
>JAWPHD010020510.1:0-31535 GCA_037043455.1 Cyrtodaria siliqua | reverse complement strand
CCTTATTATTTTTAATCTACATCAATGCCTTGCCGTTATATATTGAAAATACAGTCACGGATATTTTTGCAGACGATACAACGCTTTCAACTTCAAATTCATCTCTTGCCAGCGCTGTAAACTCTCTCAATAATAACCTTATTAACGTCAACGCCTGGTGCGATACAAATCGCTGTAGTTAGGAAGAAAAACTACTCGGTGTTACAATTGACAACACCCTCTCTTGGAATAGCCAAATTGATAAAGTTCCTAAAAAATGTAATTCATTGTTATATCTGTTATCTCGCATAAAGATCTACCTTTCTATACCTATGCGTAAATTATTTTGCAATGCTTATATCTTACACCAGTTAGATTACTGTTGTATGCTGTGTTGTGTGATAAGGGGAAATTGTAATGTTTCTTTGGAAGATACAAGTTGTAAGATTCCAAAAAAGAAGAGCGGCAAGACTTATCCTGGATAAAGATTTCGAAACTCCATCTGTTGAACTTTTTACCGAACTTCGTTGGATGATGTTTCCCGAAAGAGTTAAATTCCAAAAAGCAATTCTTATGTTTAAAACATTTAATGATCAGGCTCCTGCTTATCTTAAAAATACGTTTACTCTTACTTCAAATGTACATATGCAAAATTTAAGATCATCATCAAATCTACAACTATATTCCCCCAGACCGAATAGTAAGTTTTTCAGAAAATCGTTTGCCTATTCAGGCTCTAATCCTCACCATATACAAAATTCCCAATCTGTTAATCATTTCAAAACATTGTATTTACAGTGGATTAACCAAACCACATAATAATGATTAAGTCTTGCAACTCAGTTTTGGACATATTTCCGTTACTGACTGCATGAATATATTACAATTCATTTTAAATGTATATCACATATAATTGAAAATATTGTATAATATACATTGTTGAGGGCCTCATGGAAGATTGACTAGTGTCAAATGAGTTCTCTCGTTAAATAAAGTCTGGGCTAGAGGGCGTGAGCGGTAGCTAGCATATTTCACTACCGCTCATGAACAGTCTCAATCAAACCGAGACTGCAATATTTCTTATGTGTCGTGCTCGGCCGTTTCCAAAGGTCCATTATCATACTCTTTTTTTATTTTTATTATTAGTAGTAGTAGTAGTATGACCTCTAAGCGTTACTGATCTCAAAAAGAGATGTCACACTGATGCTTTTTTATGTATTCTTCAGTGAACCTCAGTCGAATGATTGCGCTTATCGCTCATAAAACCCAGTTTAAACGTCCATGTCAAGACGGTAGCACCTGTTGGCACTTCTATATATGGATGCTTTTATCTATTGCCATTTCAATCTTTGTATCATGTTTGTCCGAGATTTTCTATAAAGGATCTGTTAATCATTATATACGTTTTATACGGTTATTACAGGTGCTGTTTAACATGTTTGTTATTTTTTATGAATCGTATAATAAACAATTTAATTACAGTCATGTTCATCCTTCGAACACAAAATATTGATGATAGCTATAACAATTGTTCAGTAGTTAAAACTAAACACACTAATGATAAACAATATACCACGGCCTTAAACAGATGTATAATTTTGCATGATCTTTACATTGCATTTAAATCAAAAAACGAGATTACAGTTTATAAAGACAATATGAACGTGTACATTAATCCGATTACAAATTAAGTAATAGATAGAGTCTGGTCTCAGCGAGTTGGCTTATTTAAACACCGAGATGGGCATAGCCCATCGAGGTGTTTAAATAACCAACGAACTGAGACAGACTCTATCTTTTTTGTAGTATGGTGTACTTAGTAACACTGTGACGTCATAGTGTCCGTACTCTAAATTCCAATATCCGGTAGTTGTAGTACGGTATAGTCACGCCCCTTTAGTTACCCTAAATTAAACGATTTAATGCTCTGCATTCATCAAAGGAAATGTCACCGACCATGCTACAAATTTGTTTTAGTGTTCCTAACCATCATCGTTGACTGAATTATGAGTAAATAAGTAAACCATCAATCTCATTAAAATCAGACCCTTTATCACGCAACGATACTATACACTAATAAGGATCTGACACGCTTTTATTTGATACCACAGCCAACCCCGTTTCGCTTCTTGGAGTAGGGGATGGATGGGGTATGAAAGTTAATACTCAGACCACGTAATGGGCATATACAATTATATAAACTCTGTGTGTATGTACATAATATTATAAAAGAAATAATTGTTTATTACTTTGTCAGATGTTGGTTCACAAACACTGATACAAGGTCAGTTACCGTTTTTGTGACTTGAAAATAAATTACTGTATGCGTCATCATTTAATTAAACTTCTATAAAAAGCTTGCCTTATAGAACTGAAACAGCAATGCTATTGGTTACAAAGCAACTTGGAACACTATAGCGTCTTCCCTATTTATAGGGAAGACAAACAATCACCATCATTACAGGGAAGACAAACAATCACCATCACGATATATATCAGCTGTATCGCTGTATCGCGTAGACACAGCGAAAAATAAGAGCGTTTATTAAAGGGAATGTAGCGACACAGTCAAACAAGCTCTGCTATTGAAAGTTCTGAAAAACTTGGAAAAAGGTGAAAGAATTATCAAAATCGGATGATAAACTAAAAAGATATGACCATTTAAAGGTTGTTCTAAAACGAATATGGGAGCCGCCATTTTTAGAACTATGATGTCATAGTTCCATATTACCATATATGGAATATTGATCAATATCATTTATAACGAAGAAAATCACTGCAAATGAATGACTTTTTTTACTGGTCATATAAATCATTAAAACCATTAAGTATTACATATTTTTCATACAGTTGTTGTCATTTTATCCCTATAAATCAGTAAATTTTCATTTTATAAATATTCCATATATGGTCATTTAGAACCGTGATGTCATAGCTCTCAAACCATAGCTCTCAAACTCTCGTGGCCGCATCCATATCCGTTTCAACAGAAACTTCAAATGATCATATCTTCTGTGTTTATCATCCGATTTTGATAATTCTTTCACCCTTATTCAAGTATTTCAGAACTCTCAATAATAAAAATGTTTGGCTGTGTCGCTACATCCCCTTTAAGTGTGACTGCACTGTGCCACGGTGTACTTTTATGGTAATTTGTTATCCATGCTTAAAACAGATTAATGCGTGATCATTAACTGAAAAGCATGCATGTAATGTAAGCTCGTTTCCAGTCATATGTTGGGTTAACACCATTATTCACCTTTCAGTGCTGTGGCCAACTCTGGAAATAACCGGGGCAAATGCCTTTCTATGGTGAAAGGGTCCGGTGGCATTCCGAAGACTTTGTTTTGATTTTCTACGTGTGATTTCATGCGATTTAGCGCATTTCCTGTAACGGTGTTTTAATCACGATAGTGTATCTCAGTGGTTAATTATATATCGATATTAAGGTTAGTTTTAAGTCAATATGTATCTTCCAAACCGTTTACCGAGGCAACTGCCTCAGTGTGCCTCAGCGTAGCTACTGGCCTGCCTGTACCCGGGAATAATTACGACGATGCCGATTTATAAACATTGCCACTTGAACGTTAAGATAACCTGTTTATGGTTCCAGCTCATTTAAAGCTTTTAACGTTTGAGCAGAAACCCAGTCATCAAAAGCAATCAAAACATAGGCGCAAGTCGTATGTGCAAGTCAAAAAGTTAGAATCATATAAATATGACCCAGTTTCATCAGACTCCCGCTTATATTTATATTTAATGCAGCATTATATTTGTTCTGTTTTATTTCATTCCTAAATGTGCTGGCTGATGGTTGATAAATTTGAACCAAAATCTATATAAATGTACAACTTATCGTCTACTCTAATAGACATGCATGTGAATTTAACAATGCCTTTTACATAAACAAAATGGTACATGTAGTGCTTATCATCTGACCTCAGTTTAACCAGATGCTTGTTTCAGAGTAAATTGTGAAGTTATTGTAATCTGTAAACAGAACTGGAGTTGTCTTATTGATTTTCCTGAAACAATATTTGTCAAATTGGCTTGCACTGACCTAAGATAGCATATCTTCTTAATTTCCAAAGAACGTATTATTTTGTTCTTTTAGAAATGACTCCTAATCAATTAAGATATTCAAATTGTATTATGGTATTCAAATTGTATACACATTAGAATGGCAACACGATTAGTATCTGTATTATTCAATGTTTCTTTGCACGTACAGAAAAAAATTATAACACGTTTACAACTGGATAGTTAGGATTTGGTTAAGTATTTTGAATTATGCATGCATGGAAACCTTCGTTTAAGTTAAATTAGACCATCACTGAAATAACGCGTTAAAACGTACAGTATTCACCCAAAATATTGAGCATATAACTTAACAGGTACCTCCTCTCACCCGCCTCCCCCTCACCCTCCCCATACACACAGATGTTCTGTCGGTAAAAAATCCATAATGCTGCTGTCTTGAAGTTCTGTCGACTTGCATTGCATTTAACGAAGATGTAATCCCCTCCATTTCTGGCGTCCTGAATGCTCTACAAATTAGAGCCTCATCAGGCATACTAAATAAACTCGTATTGGGTTTCCAAAAGTGGGTGCAATTCGAAAAATGTGTGCAAATCCCAGCGTACCGAATACTCCCCTAAAATGAACCGAATTCATCACGCTATACGAGAACATATTTGCCACTCACCGTTCCAGTGCGGTAGCCCTATTGGCAATAAGTATAAAAGTCGAACAGGAAATGCAGTTTTCACAGAACACAGTAAACCCAAAAACACGCAAAACGACAAACATGAATGGCAAAGTTAATAAGGAATAAAGGCATATGATGTCACCTTTTATGTTTGTGATGTCATATATTTACTTTTATTCATATTTGTGGTTGTTGTTTGTATCTGTGCAAAAGGAAATTTGCAAAATTTTGTTGGTTGACTGTGGTGCAAAGCTGCATTTCCTGTTCGACGTTTATACTTATTGCCAATAGGGCTACCGCATTGGAACGGTCAGTGGCAAAACTGCTCTTTCATAGCGTGCTGGATTCGATTTCGTTTATATCCACTTTTACACCCTCGTACTAAGTATGATACTTCCCGGATTTTTCAATTATATAATGTCAATGTATGTCTTCAAATTTCCTTTTGTTCTACAAATGCGGAAATTCAATTATACTTATCCTTTTTTCAGTATTTATTTACTGTCATGGGAAAATGAGATACTGGCATGCGAAAATGCGAGTAGGCGAAAAGTGCGAGCAGGTAATACATTTTTAAGGAAGATTGCGGCTTATCTTAATAATAACACCATTGCGTGGCTGTCTCTTATTTCTGTATATTTCACCATATAATTGCCACGGGTGTATAGCTTCCTTCTAGTGTCGGTATATTTCTCTCTCACATTGAATTGCCAAGCTATATTGTCTTATTGTCTTATATACTGCTCCTCTATATCTATATATAGTTACGGATGGCGGGATGTGTACAGTACTGGTTCTACCTAGTAAATGTGTGTTGTCTGCCTCCACCACAAAAAATCGACCGTTATATATAACCTTGCATGTGTTGAAGATGAAGTAAAATACCATAAAAACAAGCAAACTATATACTTATATATAGACTATTGGGTTGCCAAACATGATTTCATTTGGTGGTACATTTCAAGATACCGTTCGTCTCACATATAATCAAATGATGGTATACAAGTCCAACAGGGAATGTTACATTCACAGAACACATACAACTAAAACCACGCATGCTAAACAAACACAGGGAAAAATAAAAGCAAAATATGTGATACCACAAATATATAAGTGTTGTTTGTTAGAGAATATAACCTAGGGGTGGGTATCTTTATTTACACTGTCCCGTTTTATTGGGATGGCAATAAGGTAAGAGTGAGGTTTGATGAACCATAGAATATAGATATAAAAATCGAACAGGAAAAGCAGCATTCAAGGACGACAAACACACACAGAAACAAAGAACAAATTTAAAGACGAATAAAAGGCCAAATAAGACATCACAAACACAAAACGATTGACAATAGGGCTACCGCCATGATGAACCATAGAACCATAGAACCTGTTGTTATTTTTGTGTAAATTTTCGACAAAGTCATATTGTATATCGTTGTAGTTAGTTAACATATGTTACTCTCCGAAGAATATAGGAATGTTGAGATGCTATATATATGATTGTAAAAACCGTGTACCTCATACAATAATACATTTCCAGATATAGAAAAACCTTTAAATATGTATATTTTGTGTGTATGCATGTCTCAATTAAAAACGAAAAAACATATCAATTAATTTGTAATAAACAAAAACGTCTGTATGATATGAATACGAGGTTATCAGCAATAACAGTACTACAATAAAACATGATGGCATTGCTTTTTTTATATTCGAAGGAGAGGATTTTATTAGGCAAAGAATTGTCATTAATACATTTGATCCTTGTTTGTATGTGATTATTTTTGGTGTATTTTACAGTAGTACAATCGTCATGTAGTACAATCGTCATGTAGTACACTCGTCATGAACCACTGTACAATCGTCATGTAGTACACTCGTCATGAATCACTGTACAATACGTAATGTCACTGTCATGAACCACTGTACAATCGTCATGTAGTACAATCGTCATGTAGTACACTCGTCATGAACCACTGTACAATCGTCATGTAGTACAATCGTCATGTAGTACACTCGTCATGAACCACTGTACAATCGTCATGTAGTACACTCGTCATGAACCACTGTACAATACGTAATGTCACTGTCATGAACCACTGTACAATCGTCATGTAGTACAATCGTCATGTAGTACACTCGTCATGAACCACTGTGCAATCTGTCATGTCACTGTCATGAACCACTGAACAATCGTCATGTAGTACAATCGTCATGTAGTACACTCGTCATGACCCACTGTACAATCGTCATGTAGTACACTCGTCATGAACCACTGTACAATCTGTCATGTCACTGTCATGAACCACTGAACAATCGTCATGTAGTACAATCGTCATGTAGTACACTCGTCATGACCCACTGTACAATCTGTCATGTCACTGTCATGAACCACTGAACAATCGTCATGTAGTACAATCGTCATGTAGTACATGTATCATTGCAACATGCATTGGTAGGATATGCATGCCGTTCCTCATTTATATAGGATCGATTCCCCTCGTTCGTACCTGCAGCTGTTGTTTACTCGAGTTATCAATTATCTATGTGGAGCTGTACATATAACCACTGTACAATCGTCATGTAGTACAATCGCCATGAACCACTGTACAATCTGTCATGTCACTGTCATGAACCACTGTACAATCGTCATGTAGTACACTCGTCATGAACCACTGTACAATCTGTCATGTCACTGTCATGAACCACTGTACAATCGTCATGTAGTACACTCGTCATGAACCACTGTACAATCGTCATGTAGTACAATCGCCATGAACCACTGCACAATCTGTCATGTCACTGTCATGAACCACTGTACAATCGTCATGTAGTACACTCGTCATGAACCACTGTACAATCGTCATGTAGTACAATCGCCATGAACCACTGCACAATCTGTCATGTCACTGTCATGAACCTCTGTACAATCGTCATGTAGTACAATCGTTATGTAGTACAATCGTCATGAACCACTGTACATGTATCATTGCAACATGCATTGGTAGGATATGCATGCCGTTCCTCATTTATATACGATCGATTCCCCTCGTTCGTACCAGCAGCTGTTGTTTACTCGAGTTTATCAATTATCTATGTAGAGCTTCCTTAAAGTTCAAGTGCTAGTGTGTCCATCTCACTGACTGAAGTGTTCGACTTTTATACGTATTTGTGAAGATTACGGTGGTCGAATTATCGGATGCAAAGGGTTTTACCCCGTCCATCCCACCCACCCACACATAACCGTCTACACACACATCAGTGCTAAAACTAGAGTATATAGACATAGTTTGCTAACACTAAAGTATATAAAACTAGAGTTTATAAAACTAAAGTATATAAAACTAGAGTATATATACATAGTTAGTTTTTAACTATTATGAGTTAAAGGTGTTTATATTAATTTGAACTCGATGCATTTAAAACGTATTTAAGACACTCTCACTCAGGCATAGGTCCAATCTTTAAGAATATAACAATACTACCTGTGTTAAAAGTAAATATAAAAATCGAACAGGAAATGCAGCTTTCACAGAACACAGTAAACCCAAAAACATGCAAAAAGACAAACAAGAATGACAATAGTAATAATAAAGGCATATGACGTCACAAACACAGAAAGGGTTGAAAGTAGGGCCACCGTCTTGGAACGGTCATTGGCAAAAATGCTGCTGGGGGTTCAAACCAGGTTCTAGGGTGCACCAAACCTCAAACTACCCTATTGTCATCCCAGTTTAATGGGACAGTGTAAAAAATTGAATTGAATTGAATGTTGTTTAACGGCTCATCAACACAGTATAGGTTATTTAGAGCCGCCCCAGAGAGAGGGGAAGGATACATAGGAATCCGGGAACTTGCCCTACTCTTATTATCGAATAGATTCCTATGGTTCTTTTACGTGCTCGAAGGATAGACCGATACACGGGACCGCCCGGTTTACGTCCCCATCCGACGGACGAGGCTGAGGGAAAGTGTCTTGCCCAAGAACACACCGACGGAACTCAGTGGCACCACGGAGGATTGAACCCGGGGCCTCCGGTTGCAAATCCGCCGCGCTACCGACTGCGCCACGCCAGCCCTCTCAGTGTAAATAAAGAAATTCCCGCCATGAACTATTCTCTAACCACCAAGGCAGCATTAATAGGCAATATAAGTAAAACACAAAGATGCTCGTGTATACATAAATACAAAAAAAAGCAATAGCATAGTAAGCCACAAAGAAGGTACTCGATGACTTGACAGAAGCCAGAGCATCAAGAGAATAAACCATTGAGGGCACGACAAGACATGACCGCAGACAAACATCAAACGTCACCGTCCTTTTGGGCTTTAGGTAGACGTCATCATAGAGTCCACAGCCTGTCCGGTCATCGTACAATTAAAGAAAAAGCATAGTGGCGAACTGTAAATGGGTCCACTGCCAAGCATGCAGTACGTTGCAAAATCATTTACGTCATATTGTAATTAATTGAAACTTTGGTCCTTAATACAATGCACAACGCTATATGTCATTGCGAAGTAAAGAAGGTTTGTGGTAATAATGACGACAAAGCGTAAGCACAGTGAACTGCTTTTAACTCTAATACACGCCTAAGTGCATACGTACATCCGCCTCAGGCGATTCATTTCCTACCTCTACGATATAAAACATTTCAGTCTTAGTTTACTGTGTCGTTTGTTCACATTGCTTCAAAAATAAGGTTTGACAAAACTGGCATATATTACTTAATACCATGCTTTTGTTAATTATCCCTATTTAGGTGGGGATGTTCCCCGAGCAACTTCTTATGGTGTTTATGTGTCTCAACTTATTCGCTTTTCTAGAGCTTGTACTCCAGTTAAGGAATTTAATATTCGTAATCTTTGTATAACTAAAAAGCTACTCCATCAGGGCTACCGTTACCATAAACTTCGTAAAACCTTTGCAAAAGTGTATTATCGTAACCCTGATCTTCTTTCCGAATATAAAAATAATTTAAGAACTCTTCTGCGACAAAAACTATCACAACCTGACTTCTATGGTGACGTGATTTACAAACTTCGTAAGATTCTTGGTCATGATCACTTTCATACTATCTTTGTTAAACTTGTTAAAAGGTTTATCAAAAGAGGTATTGACCCTATCGTTTTGCAATGCACTGCATGCTTGGTGGTGGACCCATTTACAGTTCGCCACTATGCTTTCCTCTTTAATTGTGCGATGACCTGACAGGCTGTGGACCCTATGGTGACATGTACCTAAAGCCCAAAAGGTCGGTGATGTTTGACCCCCGGCGACCATTTTTGCCACTGATCATTCCAAGGCGGTAGCCCTATTGTCAACCTTTTTTGTGTTTTTGACTTTATATAACTTTATTTTTTGTTAACATTGCCATTCATGTTTGTCCTTTTGCGTGTTTTGGGGTTTAAATTGTTATGTGAAAGCTGCATTTCCTGTTCAGCTTTTATACTTATTTTTATATTTCCTTGACAATGGCTTGGTCAAGTGAATTATTATACGAATTCAGATTCTATCCAAAAATAACAAGAGACTCTAGGCATGGTAATGTAATTGAAACGACGCTATCTTTGGATACACAAGTCAAAATTCAGCTGTGTGTCACAGTAATGAAACGTTAAATTAATTATATAAAGCCCAAAAGCTCTGGTATGACAAAATAATATACTACGGTCTTGCTTCCATCAATGCCAACAAGAAATATTAGTTTCTGTTAAGTTTGGGAGTGGTTTGGGCTGTAATTTTGTTTCTTCAATTTTCAACCTAATTTTAAAACTAATGTATTTTCATTTACCAATAAAACTACCAGTTCTAATGATACATAACTGATGTATGTATTATTTAAATTACTCAAGCTACTGCGGAAAATACTTTGGCTGAAACAAGCGCCCCGAACAATATATAAAATATCTATAAAAAATGAGAAAAACTTCAAATTCATTACAATATCTGTTTAAAATTATCGTAATGCAAAGATTGCATAATATGTGTATACATGAACGCTTACATTTAATATGATGACGTTTTAGTGTAATATAGATATAAAAAGGAAAAGCTGCATTCAAGGACGACAGTCAACCACAAACACCCACAGAAACAAAGAACAAATTTAAAGATGAATATAAGGTCATATAAGACATGACAAACACAAAAGGGTTGGCATTAGGGCTACCGCCTTGGAACGGTCAGTGGCGAACAAGGCCGCTGGGAGTGTATACCAGGTCCTTGGATGCTTAAACCAGGTTCCTCACATAGTATCAATCATCATTCTAGCATATCTTACCAAACAGCAACATCAAGTTGTTTGATGGCATTTTATATTGCAGATATTACATATATTATTGATATATTCGCGGTATCCAAGGTTTACTTTCAATTGTTTTTTAATTGTTTTTTAACTCTGTTGTAATCACTCTATTAAAGAAAAACTAGTGTAAATAATTCAAAACTTGATTTGATTGTTCACACAAGAAGACATCAGGTTTTTCTGTCTCTCGTGCAGTATACCATATATAATGTCCACGTTTGTACGTTTATATATAGAAATAACTGTACAAAGTAAATTACACTTTTATGGCAACATATGATTAATGTGCTAAAACTATCTGCGACTTATCGGAAAAGGAAACCCTTAAGACTTTAAGGACACACGACTTGTTTTATTTGTGATTGTCTTACAGATGCTCATGTGTTTTGTGTCTAAATTTAGTTGGTGATTGTATCAGTTGTACGTCAGAACGGATGTTTGATTTATTTTTAAGTATAGGGAATTTGTGTTCTGTGATTGGTTTCATGAACAAGGTGACATTTTAACACTGCAGATATTGAGCTTATTTAGTCATATAGAAATACGATGAGAAAGTATATTCTAGATATTGATGGAAATTTCGTTTAATTCATAATCTCCTCTAAAATAGCTGTTTTAATAACGAAACCGACTATATGACTGTATTAGGTGGATTTAAAAATATATATAATGCCTATAGCTGTACTTCTTATGAAAACAGCTGATCGTGTCTGTGTCAGACAGAATTGTTTGGAAAATTATTTAAAGTAACATAAGAATTTTAGCTTAGTTAAAAGTAGATACAAATGACAAACAGTAAATTACGTGGTCCGAGTATTAACTTCCATACCCCATCCAACCCCTTCTCCAAGAAGCGAAAAAGAGGTTGGCTGGAATTGAATTGAATTGGGGTTTTATGGCGCACAACCACAAGAAAGGATATATGGCGCCAAACAGGGATGAACATGCCAGCCTCATCCTCCATTTACATCTAGATAAAATATGGAGAATGGGTCTAGAAACCTTCTAACCTGCAGAACTGCAGAGTTGATGCAAATTCTATTGTAGACACTCCATTTACGAATGAGCCACGTTTCCACATTTGCATATGCGGTGTCCTGAAGAAAACCTTGAATGAGCATGATAAAATAATGACAAAATGAACATGAAGGGGTGTGTGGGTGGGGGTGGGGGGTCCTACCCTCTGCCTCTTGAGGGACTTGCAGTGGTTTACCCCGGCAACCACACGGGGAGGGGGTGGTGGGGGTGTTGGGAAGGGTATGAATAATTTCAGCTTAAAACGTTGGCATATTGTAAAATTAAAACATTTAATAGGTAATTTTAAACAGGTTATAACATTTTTTCAGCTTAAATTTTTTTTCAGCTTAAAAATGTTTTTAAACTTGTTTTATGTCAAAATATTTGTTATAATCCTGCTAATATAACATTTCCCATCGCTTAATGGAATTAGGCGGACGACGTAATGAATGTAATATTCACAGAACTCGGCCGTCCATCGAAAACGCACATTCAAGAATAATTAAAAGGAAAAAAGAAAGAGAAACACAATTTGAGACACCAAACACATAAAAGTGTTGACAACAGAAAATCCACTACTTTTGTCTTCATTTATGTATTTTTGTGTTAAAATTTAATATAAAATTATAATAAATATTGAATTAACTAACAAAAGGTTAAATTTCCCTAACACGTACATGCTCTTAAAAGGTCTGCTTCTTTACGTCCATAGTTTGTATATCTAAAACAGAACAATATACAAAAGATGCAATAGAAATTTGATACAGGAACAATATTAAACTATACAAAAGTGAAATTATAATCTGAAATGTAAATAATAATAAAACATGGAACATAAAACCACATACAAATTGTTTAAATAACAAACTTAAAGTGTCTTATCAATCACAACAACATTTTATCAGTAGTAGCCCTTGTCTATGTATATTCTTTTGTTACATAAAGCAATTACTGAAGAAAGAGAGAGACTGTTCGAATACGAGTACTTGTGTGGTCTTCCACTTCAACATAATTCATCTGCTGAGTAAAAAAATAAAAAAATAAACAAAAGGAAAAAAAGTGGAGGGGGGAGGGGTGGGGGCGGGGTGGGTGGTGGGGGGAGGAGAACAGGACCATCCGACTTATACACTTATATATATATCTACATAGCTTATTTGTCAATGTACCAGAACAGTTTGTGTGCAGTAAATGGTATATGTTTTGTTTTTAATTTGGCTCTATTAAACAACTATTCGATATATCAATATATATATTAGGAAATAATATTAGGGAATCTGATCGGTCGTTAGAATTATATATGTCTGTAATGATTTCAAATCAAACGATGAAGGTGCTGTGTTAGAACTAATTGGCATGCCAGTGTGCATGGATAAAGATGTTGGAAAGTGTCATCCACAATAATATAGAAGTGAAAACACAGTTGAGTCCTTAGTTAGCATATACATGCAATCTGTTGAGTTTATAATATTTTAATTAACCCTGAAAGACATTTACTCACTTTGACGTTGAGTGATGAAGCCAATTAAGGATGGTGTCTAGCAAAAAGTAAACGTCTGCTTTGGAATATAAACAAACTGTGTAAACACCTAAATTATTTAACTAGAGAACCGGTTTGTTAGTAGTTCACTCAATCGGTAACTTCGACTCGATAAAGCACAAGCATTAGGCCGAATTCCCTCGAGAAATATTTCGTTATGAATGCGAAAGTATAAGAGCAGAAGTTGACTTACTTAGTAAAACGCAAATACTTAATGAACTGAATCATGGGTATTTGAGCACACTGGCATTTTGTCCTAGATCATTCACAAGAACACTATAAGGTAAAGAAAAATGCATTCCTATTGCAAAATATATGGGTCGACATCGGCAAAATAGAAGTAGGTATGTAAATATGTATATTTTACAGCTGTGTCAATGCCTATATCAACTGAAATGACTCAACAGCACCGCAGATGATAGAATAATCTGATACAGAAAAGATGACAATGTCGAACTGTCTAGCGCGTTTTATACAAACAATCTATATATATATACAGGTAATAAAGTGTCAGATCAATAGTACTGTTAAAACCTACATTTCGTAGATTTAACATTTAAATTAACGGTCAAACACATATTTTTGGAATGTGTAGACTTTGATCCTATGCGTCAAAGGTACTGCTATGTAAATACTATGAAACAGTTATTTGAAACTATAGATTTTAGTCCTGTTTTAGATTTCCTGAAAGAAATCAGACTATATAAATCATTATAATATGTTCTTATATATATTTACTTATTTATACACCCGTTTACGGGCATTTGTTGATTTACATATATAGTTTATATTACTACCACATCATCCCTTATTTGTAAATAGTTTTATATTTATATATTTACATTAATTTTTAATTACTTCTTCATTTCTTCATCTTTCATCAGTTTTTGCGCACAATATGACCTATATATGTGTCGACGTGCCGTAAAATACCATTCATTCATTTAATTGTATTTTATCGATTTTTTGAACAGGTAACTGAAACAAGATTTGAAAGCCGTTTGATATTGTACTTTCTTGGTCATATTACAGTTCCTGGCATATGGCAAACAGAAATGTAAATTCATTGAAGTTTATAAACTTCGTAAGATTCTTGGTCATGATCACTTTCATACTATCTTTGTTAAACTTGTTAAAAAGTTTATCAAAAGAGGTTATGACCCTATCATTTTGCAACGTACTGCATGCTTGGTGGTGGACCCTTTTACAGTTCGCCACTATGCTTTCCTCTTTAATTGTACGATGAACGGACAGGCTGTGGACCCTATGATGACGCATACCTAAAGCCCATTGGGACGGTGGCGTTTGATGTTTGTCTATGATCTTTCTTGTCGTGCCCTTAATGTTTTATTCTCTTGTTGCTCTGGCTTCTGCCAAGTCATTGAGTACCTTCATTTTGGTTTCGAGGCTATTGTTTTTTTGTATTATATTAGCACAAGCATATTTGTGTTTTACTTATATTGCCTATTGATGCTGCCTTGTTGGTTAGAGATTAGATCATGGCGGGGATTTCTTTATTTACACTGTCCTGTTTTAATGGGATGACAGTAGGGTAAGTGTGAGGTTTGGTGCACCCTAGAACCGGTTTAAACCCCCATTGGCCTATTGTGGCACTGACCGTTCCAATGCGGTAGCCCTATTGTCAACCCTTTTGTGTTTGTGATGTCGTTTGCATTTATTATTACTTTTGCCTTCTTGTTTGTTTCTGTGTTTTGTGGTTGACTGTCCTCCCTGAATGCTACTTTCCTTGTCCGATCTTTTTATATTTCTTTACGCAAGTGGCAGTTGCATGGAAACATTCGAGTGTTGAACGCATACTGTTGTAACTACATATAAATAAAACAGATATACAACAGTTGTGCCTTTAACATTGTAACAAGCATCATTCATGCAGTTCGGCGCGAATCGATAGTATTGGTATTGCGTTTGTAATTAATACTGTTTTTATATTGTTTAAGGGAATACGCATCCAAATACTACAGGAAGTGTTTATTCTGAAATGGGACATAATATACCGGCAGCAGTAAATGTACATTCAAAATGTTATGGTGACCACATACCTTTTTTTTAAACAAATAAAACTCATTTCAATTAGGTCATTTTCTGCAGAGCTAATACATGTTGGGTTAATTACAATGTTTCTGGGGAAAACTCATCCTATAATCATAGGTAGTATTCACCTCCTTGCAAAATGTACTGTGACACCGTGTGAGATGTATATGTTCGGGTGACAGTAACCGGCTAAAAGCGGCCCGGATGACTATGCATCCTTTGCAAAATTTGGCATTTGTTGGATTGTTTTCAACAATAATGGAGATTTTTATTGTCAAAGTATTGCATAAAAGGTCTATTTATTCAATATTGCTATAATGAAGGCCTATGAGGATGGAATTAGATGCATATTCCCTTTAAACATAACTTTTAATTGTATATTTAGTGTAAACTGGACAAAAGTTGTAAAACAATTTGATTTTATGTTGTGAAAACAGTTTTGAGCAAAACTAAATAATATTAGATAATAATTTCATTTTCTCTAAACGCAATACAGTTTACAAAATATGTCGCAATATGCTCAAGATTGCCATCATTTTCGAAGAACGATTATGGTATAATGACTGTTTTAAATTAGACGTTTGTCTTTGGATAAGCTCAGTCTTTATGCAAGATTATATATATCTAATATGTAGTCGGAAACATTTCCCCATCTTTCAACATCAAATAATAAGAACGAAAGTCAGTTACTAAAAATACAGTACAGTTGATGCTCTGCTGTTTTTTTTACAGTAAAGTATAGAGGTAACCCAAATCCGTCATAATAATATATAGTTATATGTTTAGCTAGCTATCTTGTAGCAGAAAATGCCACCACAGATTTTTAATATTTTCTTATTTAAATTGCGTTCGTTGCCGGACAACAAACAAGAAAACTGTGCCACGATCGTTTTCATAATTACTGTCTAAATAGTAAATCTATGGAGAATGGCGTCCTTCTAGTAGACCCATTCGTCGAGAAGAAGTTGTTCTAGCCCGGTGCAGGATAGGGCATAGACGTTATACTCGTTCATATGTATTACAAGGTGAGCAATTACCAAAATGTATACCCTGCTTTGCACCGTTAACGGTCAAACACATCTTGTTGGAATGTGTAGACTTTGATCCTATGCGTCAAAGGTACTACAATGTTAATACTATGAAAGAGTTCTATAGTACTATTGATACTAAAGATGTTAGTGTTGTTTTAGATTTCCTGAAAGAATCAGACTATATTAATCATTATACTATGTTTTTGTATATATTTACTTGTTTATATACCCGTTGACGGGCATTTGTTGATTTACATAATTTATATATACTCGGTAAAAAAAGTTTTGGATCAGGGTATATAAAGTCATATAAAAAGAAAACTAGGGGACAGAATTTAAGTATCTTTTTTTAGTAACCAAGGTCTACCCTACTCGGTTAATTTGGTACCAGAAACTTTAAATTCAAAACAAGATTTGATTTTAAAAAAATATCGCGAACACACAAAGGGTCTGTAAAAAATGTTGCAAAGTCCATACAAAGTAACAGCTACGGACACATTCGAGTAACCAATAAAAAGATTATTATTTTTTCGCAAACTTTCATTGTAAATGATAATTATTGTTGATTGTTGATCTATTGTGAATTATCAACTGAGATAATAAGGGTTATGGTCGAATGTCAAGGTTCAGCGATCATTGTACGGGTTCGAACACTGCCATGGTCCAACACATTTTTTTACAGAGTATAGTTTATATTACTACCATATCATCCCTTATTTGTAAATAGTTTTATCTTTATATATTTACATTAATTTTAATTACTACTTCATTTCTTCATCTTTTATCAGATTTTGCACACAATATGACCTATGTATGTGTCGACGTGCCGTAAAACAACATGCATTCATTCATTCGTTCGTTCGTTCGTTCGTTCATTCGTTCATTCATTCATTCATTCATTCATTCTCTATCCCGTTAATTTATCTACAACACAATCGAAATAATCTACTAGTATTCTGAATGTCCGAAGTTTGGAACGCATCCTTGTCCTTAATAATGTTATAACTCATGTCATGTGTTAAATGTATATATAGGTTTACAATGGTATATCACTATACGTAATGTACTGGTCAGTACCAGTGTGTGAATTCGAGACATGTGTGTGTATACTTATAAAGCATATTTTTGCTGCAATACCTACTATCTTTTTTTTAATATACATTCTATAGCATAATTTGTTGGATTTGAACGGATAATATTTTTTTTAATTGGCGATAGTAATTTAAACGAATTGGTATAACAATACTGTTTCATTACAGGAAAGAACTGATGCATTCGTATGGTTGTTTAACAAACTTCTAGTTAAAACACTACTATTCATTAAAATATGAATTTCGCCAAGTAAGCCGAAGGATATAGTTAGCAATGTTCTCTCGGCTTTTTATTTGTTGTTGGTATTCCGCCAAATTTCATATTAAATATCCACGAGTTGTGAAGATATCGGACAGACAGAAAAATCATCGGACAATTCAATCAAACTTGACGAAGGAAGTCGGCGAACAAGATCTAGTAATTATTATCTAACACATTTTTGCCAATTTCTTATTTTACCTCGTGCTTTGCACAGAAAGTAGCAATTGGTATTGATGACTATGTCTACAATGTCACGATGTATTACGGTATCACGTGTCTGAGACATGACGTGTTCAAGCTAGAGTGCACGTTAACTCTCCCGAAAGTCTCTTATAAAATATGGTTTTGCGACAAACAGTAGCGGTATATGTTTTAAAATATTAATGTATCAAGTAAAAGGACTTTAAAATATGGAGAAACAAGTTGTTTCGAAGACATAAATTGATTTCCCGAACATTTTTTCTTGCCCGAAACGTTCTTCCCCATTCAAACCATCTGACTTTCCTACATTACATTTTAATTTCCCAGTTTTACCATCAGAGTTTCCTACTTAACTTGTTGAAACCTTTCCCTAATTTGTTACAACATATAATTTTTGAAGTTTATGGTAACGATAGCCCTGCTGAAGCACTTGGAGTAGCTTCTTAATTATACAAATATTACGAATATTAAAGTCCTCACCACGACTACAAGCTTTAGGAAAACGAAATAGTTCAGAAACATAGACCCCATAAGTAATAGCTTGGAGAGCATTCCCATCTAAGTGGGATAATTAACAATATCAAAATTTAAAGCATCTCTCATTTCATAGATTTTACTTATTAGTCCACCATTTTCAACAGGGAGATGTAAATCAAGAAAAGAAGCGACAGTATCAGAAATGTTTGCTTTGTTGAGTTGAAGTTCTTTAGGATAGATAGTATTAACCATATTAGAAAAGTAAGGATAGTCAATGATCAATATGTCATCCCGATATCGAGAGGTGTCGTTAAAGGCTTCAGTTACATCTGCCTGAGAATTTAGTGAAAAATTCAACATGAAATCTCGTTAATAGCAATACAAGAAGAAACTCGCGACACAAGGTGCACAGTTCGTACCCATCACTTGGAGGTAAATCCGGTATCAGCGCACAACAAAAACCAGTCACGGTTGCGCAACGATAGTGGTATCGGTTGCGCCACAAAAAGTCAATAATGTCTGTATATTGTAGTTATTCGAGATAACAATGCCTTTGTATAAAACTGTCACGGTTTCCTGACGATTGCAATTCTAATATCATGGTTTCTCCCTTAAAGCCTCACGGATTTTCTACGACAATTACATGGTTATCTAATGGAGGGAATCATATCTTCTAGTAGGTTGGAGATTGTGCTGGAGGTTTCTTTCGAGGAAGGATCGTCCATATGCATAAGGAAGTTGATGTTTAATACATCTATGGGAAATCGATTTAAGTCAAATAAGCGGCGTCCCTTTAGTTTTTTAACATAAAAATTGCATTTGTTTAATTATTAATATTAATTATAAGAATGGTATAAAGTAAATTGTTTTTTTGCATATTACTACTGACTGATTACATTTTATCAATAATATATTCAAACCTATGGTAGAATAACGACGAAAAATTGTATTTAAAAATACAAGCAGGTTTAGAGTCAAAATAATACTAGAAATCGAAAGGCTTTTTTTAATGCTTGATAAAAACTTAATGATTGTCGTGTGTCCCATTAACGAGTACATCAGTGAATATAAACTCGTAGTATGTTGGTATTTATACTACAATAGCATACATACGGAGTACTGAAAAAAGATGTTGAAGATTCAGTAGCATCACAATAGTCTTTGAATCTAGTATGTACAGATACCAACAAAGGGTGTTTACAAACGCAATACGACTCCCCATACTGATTAAGTTCTACATTGTTTTCCTACTGATACAGAAGGCTGATAATTGTACACACGTGGACTCCTAAAGTTGGTATGAATCACACAATGTATCGTTTCCATATATGTTAAACGGAATAGTTGATGTGTAAACGCGTAATTTGATTCAACCGTCTATTTTGCTGTGACTTTCAATACAATGTCTAACCGCTTGTGTACATTATGAAAACAGCAGAGAATAATGTTGTTTGTATCTGCTAGTTAGACTCGGAAAAGAGAAAATCATCGCTGAGTAACCGGTACGTTAAAAATGTTGTCGTCGAGATACATATGACAAGTAATATGAACCAAATATAACTTTCTAATTGTTTGTATACATGTTTTGATAAGAATAATGTATTAAAATGCTACAGGTTTTGAAGGTTTTTAAGAATTCTTTCATTTTTCAAATCGATAGAAAAACTATACAAGACACTTCTTTTAAACATAATTATATATATTAGCGTTTAATTATATATTTCGGAAGAAATACTAGCTAAAATACAAAATACTTACCATTTTCATTAAAATCTACGTTGGCAACCATACATCGTTGAGAATCATTGACTATTCGTGGTGTAACCGATACCACTATCGTTGCACAAACGTGACTTGTTTTCGTCGAGAATCCACTTGCGCTGATATCGGGTTTACCCCTAGTGCCCATAGGGATACCAGCACTGTGTCTATACGTGGTAGTTCCATACCTAATAGGAACATGAGTGCTTCACAAAGGTAATGATGACAAGTCGAAATGCAAAGTGTAAACATAATGAAATTTAGACTACTGGATGTGCCTCTGTGAACATACTCGTACTCCGCTCTAACACTGTACCGGACTGAAGGGTGTCTATGCATTCACTACGTGGTCCGAGTATTAACGTTCATAACCCATCCAACTCCTTCTCCAAGAAGAGAAAAGGGGCTGGCTACATGTACCACTAAAAACATATACCGAAAAAAATTTTTTAAATGCGTTTTATTGTCGAAATATCCGTCAGAAAAATCCTGTTAATATCAGCTTTCCCATCCTTTAATGAAATTAAGGCGGGACCACGTAATGTCGGGACCACGTAATGTCGAAAAATCTTACGTTTCCCGTCCTCCATTCCGCGAAAATCATTACAAGAACGTGATAGGGTAAACATATAAAGCCCTTAACCATCTCTTGAGTTGAAGGTTATAATGATTTTAACTCGATGCAACGTACCGTTACTTAGTTCGTAGGTTGTATAAAGAAGTATTTAAGAGTCACTCACTATGGTCGATGTTCCATCTTGTATACTATAACGATTTTATGTCAAGGTTTGCTTTAACAGTATTCGTCTTCTTGTTTCTCATTTAACATATAACTCTATTTTAAAATAATCCAATGTAATACAATGTATGTCTACCGCCATATGCATTCCATCTTCGGGATGGTTAAAAGTATGTACTATGGATTTTATGAATATTGAGTTCTGCTCAACCCGGGGTTAGAGGATGTAAGCGGTAGCTAGCATATTTTACTACCGTTCATGAAAAGTCTCAATCAAACCGAGACTGCAATATTTCATATGTGTTGTGTTCGGCCGTTACCAGAGATTCACTCTCATTCTCTTTCATGCCATTGCGCAATTCTGATTTGTTCATTTCGCCCATTGTTTGCTCGTTCAGGGCAAAGCGTTTTGTTAGAAACTGGAAGCATGGTGTGAAAATACCTCACTGAAGGTTCCATGTTCACCGTCATATGCATACCATCTTCAGGATGGCTCAAATTTCTGTACTATTGACATTTTAGATATTGAGGTCTCCTCAACCCGGTAGCTAGACTCTTTCACTAACGTTCATGAACAGTCTCAATCAAACCGAACCGAGACTGCAATATTTTGAAGTATGTATCGTGCTCGTCGTGCTTGCTATCAGAACTGTTATTCATTCAGCTCTTTGAAGATAGCTGAGCCCCATATTTATTTACAGATACCAGTGGTACACTCACAAATACCTTTGTTGTTTTTTTACTTTAATTTCAAATATGTGGTTCCTCTGCTCCAGCCTTTAATGGTTCTGAGTATTGTTTAATCACCGTTAGTTGCCTTGTTTTTAATTTAGTATTTTGTCTGTTATCTGTGATACCTCTTATCCCAACTAAATTTCACAGTGGCTTAACTACGCTGAGGCATACCGAGGCAGTTAAAATTTGAAAAGTGACCAATGAAAAAAGAAAGAAATAAAATAAAATAAAAAATGAAATAGAATCAAATAAATCTGTTACAATGTAACAACTTAGAAATGTCGACCTTTTTACGTACAAGTACCGAGGCCATACGTTTCGTATGGTCTAGTTAAGGTACCCTGTTCGAAAATCGTCCGAGCGCCATAAATGACAGAGCGCCGTATTTTATACCGTTTTCATTCAAGATGGTTGACATCGATACGTATCGTCGGCGAATCGGCGGTTTCCGTTCGAAGACATTTCTTTTCGATCTTTCAACCCTTCATGTTGTCGGTGTGTTAGGTTTCATTGGGATGTTGTTACTGATGGGTGGGATCGGGTCCAATCCGGGCCCAATTCAGATATTGTGATGTTAAACAGACAGTTTGTTTACATTGATTTGATCCTTTGAATTTTCCCGCTATCTAAACTTATTTCAATCAAACATGCATTCATGTAGATATAATGCCCTAGGCTACTGGTTTACAATCCAGACATGGAAAATAGATTCCCAAACAGACATACACTGAACAAAATTTCTAAGTATCAACTTTTGTATCTTAACTAATTTTCTTATTTTAAATATATTTTAGAATAGATATATGATAAGTATTTTGTTTTGACCAACAGTTTGTAAACATTTATTTTTTGTTTAAATTGTTACATCTTTTGAGAGTTACCCTCCCTTTATATGAAAACATGAAATATGCTGATAAAACGCATAACATGAGTCAAAGATCGCTTAAAGATATAAAATTCTTAAAATTGGTATGAAATAATAGAAAAAAACATAAAAATTTGACCCATTTATCGCAGATTTTCCGTCTATAAAAAATTAAATATAGATAATCTTAAATTACCGTCCTTTAAATTGAATATTGTTTGAAATTCAAGTAACTGTAATTCAGCGTTAACATTAAATATTTCGAAAAAAAAAATTGCAAACGCATTTGTAGTGGTAATGCTAGTAAAACATGATGTCAAAATAATTTTAACTGGCACATTTTAGAATTAGGAACATCGAAAGCTTCACTAATTCGATCCTATATACCCAGTTGTATAAGTGTCATAACTTATTTCTAAGAAAACACATTGACTTTACAGTTTTAAAATATGTTCATGCAATCAGAGCAGACGAATTACACTCGTTATTTTGCAGTTTAACCGTATCTCTAATCAAGCTCAAAATACACAAAACTATGAGAATATTAATGACATATTCTTAGGTTGATACTTAGCAATTTGGTTTAGTGTACGCGTATGTATTTATTTATTTTTGAAAATTCGTAAACAGTAAACTTTGGCCGAATGCGACGCGATATTCATTAAGATATAATTCATTGAAAAGTGTTTACATTTTTAAAATGAAGTAAATGTCAATGACAGAATGGCCCAGTGGATGTTATTGTCGCTTGCCAACTATATCATCTATTCTCTCTAAAATTTCAGGAACAATATACCTCTCAGATGAACGCCAAATGCCACCAAATCGCATCCTTGAAAAAAAAAAATCCGTGGCGTCATGCCCCCGGACCCCACTAACATGGGTGTGCCTCGGTAAAAAATCCTTTCTGGTTACGCCACTGTTTCATTTTGTTTATTTCGCCCATTGTTTTCTCGATTAGGGCGAAGCATTTTGTTAGAATCTGGGACCATACGCCGCTGGCCATGGAATAGTGTGAAAATATCTCATTGAAGGTTCAATGCATACCATCTTCGGGATGGCTCAAATTTCTGTACTGTTGACATTTTAGATATTGAGTTCTGCTCAACCTGGGGTTAGAGGGCGTGAACGGCAGCTAGCACGTTTAACTAACGTTCATGAACAGTCTCAATCAAACCGAGATTGAATTATTTTTATGTATTTATCGTGTTCGGCGATTTCGAGATAATTATATTTTTTCATACTCTTTTTGTGGTAAGCAAAGTGTATTGCTTTCAACACATCTAATGTTTCAGACAAAGATTTTGCACATTTTATGTTCAATTTTGACAATAACTACATTGTGCTTTCTCGTTATTTCTCGACACAAACCATCTGCACATAACCTAGTTATATTCTTATAGACGGAACATCTGCGTCAGTGAGATCGTTCTAAATACTTCTCTATAACACCTGTATCAATGATATAAACTTATACTCAGCAGAAACAAGCACCGCACACTTTTATACACGCCTACACATAACTGTCTCAATGATATAAACTTATTCTCAGTAGAAACAAGCACCACACACCTTTATACACGCCTACGTATAGCAGTATATCAGCACACACGATTCGTACATCGCTTCATACGAATCGTACACCAGCAGGTCTTACGATTATAATCTGATAATGAAGGCCAATCCTAGTTGACAGTGTTATTTTTACACACTGCTTCTTGGATAAGACTCAGACTACTGTCGTGCTTTACTAAATACCAAGTTTCCTTGGTGTCAGTTTCTCATTTAAATATGATATACGTGTTAACGTCATATTGTATCTAAAATTAATGCAAGCTGAATTGACGCTACACTTGTATACGCAAGGACAATGTAGCATGCGTATTTACAGAAATACAATGTGAAATTAATTATCTGAAGAAAAACAGGCATTGTAATGGTTTTATCTTAAAACAGGGAATAATCGGGGAGAAGCTTCCGTAAATGGAATAACATGCCGATTCTTACTGATAGCGGTATATACAGTGTACTGTTTTTACCCAGAAAAAAGCGGATGATCTGTGTCCACCACAAACAATCGACTGCCAAATACAGTTTAAAATGTCGATGAAAATAACGTGAAAACCCCATTCATCGTCATCATCCTCAAATGACCACAAAAAAGAACGATAATATGTACCTTTTTGTTTAATAATCTGGATGGCATATCCATATAAAAATTATTATTATTTATTTTTTTTAAATTTTAATCACCAAATTAATGGTGATCCATTTATTCACCCCGTCATAGGTTTGTGAGGGTCGAGGTGGGCCACCCCTCAGCAAACCGTACAGTTATATGATAAAATATGCGTCAAATATGTATTTAAATATAATACAACAACTATTTACAGAATCTAGAATAATTGAATGATTGGTGTTTTACGGCACGTCGACACATAAATAAATCATATTGTGCGCAAAAACTAATGAATGATGAAGCAATGAAGGGTTGATTAAAAATTAATGTAAATATATAAAGATAAAACTATTTACATGTAAGGGATGATATGATATAAGCATATATGTAAATCAACAAATGCCCGAAAAAAGGTATATAAAAAAGTTAATATATACAAGAACATATTATAATGCTTTATATAGTCTGACTTCCTTCAGGAAATCTAAAACTAGGCTAAAATCTATAGTATTAAATAACTCGGTCATAGTATTAACATTGTAGTACCTTTGACGCATAGGATCAAAGTCTACACATTCCAGCAATATGTGTTTGACCGTTAACGGTGCAAAGCAGGGTATACATTCTGGTAATTGCTCACCTTGTAATAAATATGAATGAGTATAACGTGTATGCCCTATTCTGCACCGGGCTAGGACAACTTCCTCTCGACGAATGGGTCTACTAGAAGAACGCCATTCTCCGAATAACGGTTTAATTGAATGGAGTTTATTGTTAACTGACAAATCCCAAGCGGTTTGCCAAGAGTTATGAATATGTGTTAAAATCAATATAAGGTAATTTGGTATTAGATATATGTAAATCCAATGCTGCATTAGCAGCACTATCAGCTCTATCATTACCACGTATTCCTACATGGCTTGGAAGCCAGCAGAAAATAATAATATTATCAATTATAAGAGAATTGTACTTTTCTAAAAGTTGAAGCACAACTGGGTTAGCATGTTTCATATTACCCAGTGCTTGAAGAGATGAAAGGGAATCAGAAAAGATTACAAAATGGTCATCATCAGATTCCTGAATATAATTTAAGGCAAGTCAATTGCCTTAAGTTCAGCTGAAAAGATAGGGGCCTTGTCAGGCAGGCGGCTCTTTATGCTGTGTTTGTGAATAACAGCTGCTGCAGCTACCTTATCTCCATCTTTAGAACCATCTGTGTATATATATTGACATTTACTGTATTTCGATTTAATTTCATTAAATTGGCTTTGAAAGACAGTAGGGTCTGTATTGGATTTGTTACTATTACACAGATCGAAAATAATTGTTGGTGTTTCCAAAGTCCACGGTGGAATTTGTGGTACTTTGTACATGGCAATTAAATTTAGGTCGATTTCAGTGTCTCTCAATTTTGGTTTAATACGAAGACCAAATGATCGAATGGCCTTCGGTTTTCGATCAAAAAGAGGTTCATAACTTGGAATAAAAACATTATCGAAAGTTGGGTTTGAAGGGTTAGACTTCAATTTAATGGAGTATTGAAGGGCTAATTTGTCCCGTCTATGAGACAGTGATGGTTCATTAGCTTCAGCATATAGACTTTCGGCTGGTGATGTACGAAAGGCACCTAAGGCGAGTCGTAATCCTTGATTATGTATAGGATCAAGCATCTGCAAGTACGACTTGCGTGTCGATCCATATACTATCGAGCCGTAGTCCAGCTTGGATCTGATAAGAGATCTGTAAAGTCGCAAGAGGACTTTACGATCTGCTCCCCAGTTAGTGTTTGCAACAACTTTAAGTAAATTAAGAGCTTTTAGACACTTGGCCTTCAAGTATTTAAGGTGTGGTATAAACGTTAATTTACGGTCGAAAATAAGACCAAGGAATTTTGTCTCATCCACTACTGGTATTGGTGTGCCATCCAGTGTTAGATAAGGGTCTTCATGATGTTTACGTAGTTGACAAAAATGCATACAATTAGTTTTAGATTTAGAAAATTGAAAACCGTTTTCATCAGACCAGGTCTGAAGTTTATTGAGACATTGTTGAAGTTGTCGCTCAATAGTGTTCATGTTTTTTGCACGATAACATATAACAAAGTCGTCAACATATAGAGAGCAATCCACACCAGGATTGATGCATTTAACTATACTATTATTTTTTATATTAAAAAGGGTGAAAGAGAGTATGCTGTCCTGTGGCACACCCATCTCCTGTTCATGAATGGCAGAGAGGGTGGTTGAACCCATTCGGACACGAAACTGTCTATCATCTAAGAATTTCTCTATAAAAATGGGTAATCGGCCTCTAAGACCAAGGTCATGAAGATCATTCATAATACCGTACTTCCATGCAGTATCATAAGCTTTCTCCAAGTCAAAAAATACAGCGACTAGATGTTCTTTGTTTATGAAAGCTTCCCTAATAAACGATTCAAATCGTATGAGATTGTCTGTTGTGCCTCGTTGGCGCCGGAATCCACTTTGATACTTTGTTATCAGTTTTTTGGACTCCAGGTACCAAACGAGTCTCTCATTAATCATTCGTTCCATGGTTTTACATATACAACTCGTTAAAGCGATTGGGCGATAATTTATTGGGTCCGTATGATCCTTTCCAGGTTTGGGGACTGGCATAACGATTGCTTCCCGCCAAGAATCGGGGAAGTTTCCCGTCACCCAAACCTTATTAAATATATCAAGAAGGGTAGAGAGACAGGATTCAGGTAAATGTTTTAGTAATTGATAATGGATATCATCAGGACCAGCTGATGTATCATGAGCCCTTTTAAGGGACTTTCGGGGTTTTTTGAGAGTGAATTGTTTATTGTATTTTTCCAAGTTTTTTGACTTGAAATTCAGCTTCTTCTGTTCTTTTAGTTTCTTATTTTTCAGAAAATTTAGTTGACAATTTTCAGAAGAAGAATATTTTGAAAAAGTTTCTGCCAAAGTGTTTGTAATATCTTTGACAGACGTTATATCTTCATTATCTGTTTTAAGATGATTTACAGAACTAGCATTACCTTTACCGTTTATTTTCCGGACCATGTCCCATGTCTTCTTAAGAGATGAGCGAGAATTCAGCCTAGAGACGTAATATCTCCAAGATTTCCTCTTGCTATCCTTAATAGTACGACGGCTTTCCACGACAAACTCTAAAGTTATCTAAATTTGTTTGAGTTTGCCGCAAGTTAAAATTATTTAATGCAGCTTTACGATCGTTGACTGCTTTTTTGCAGTCATCGTCGTACCATGGTTTATGTGGGCGTTTAGGATTTGCCGAGGTTTTTGGAATAGTTTGATCAGCTATATCGTGAGGAGTTTTGGTAAAACGAGCAGTTGCGTCTCCGACATCATCGAAAACGGAAGGCTTTAATTGTTCCTCGCAAAGAGATTGAAACGTAGTCCAATCAGCCTTGCGAAGTTTCCATCGTTGCGTTTTTTCGAGAAGTGAAGGGCCGATATTTTCAAGAAATATGGGGAAGTGGTCACTTCCACAGAGGTCGTCTCCAACACTCCACGAAAAATCCATCAAAAGCGTTGGATTGCATATTGTTAAATCAATGGAAGAATGAGAGCCTGTAGCAGGATGTAAATAAGTATGTGACTTATTATTAAAAAGACACAGATTGTTTTTGCTAAGAAATCTTCAATTTTCTTGCCTTTATCGTTTATATCTTTACAACCCCAGATGTACTTGTGTGAATTAAAATCGCCCAAGAGTATAAAAGGTGATGGCCATTGTGCAACTAGGTGATTAAGATCTTTAGGGTCTAGTGAAGAACTAGGTGGTAAATATAAGGAACATATTGTTATGACTCTGTGCATAGTAACACTGACCGCAATAGCTTGCACATTTGTTTTCAACGCAACAGGTCTGTGAGGAATGTTTCGATTAACGATTATCGAAACTCCACCAGTCGCCTTGTCCCCGGTATCACAAAAATGATTGTATAGTGAGTATTGTTTAAAAAATACCCTATCACTTGTCTTCAAGAATGTTTTAGCGCTAAGGCGATTTTTAATTTAATTTTTATTTTTGGCGTTAGATTTAGGAGAGGTCTTAGGAGACTCAAGCAGCGACATCTCCACTGATGAATCCTCCTCCCTGGAAGAAGTCAGCTGAAGTGGCATCGCAACTTACTTTTCATGAGAGGATGGAAGTGGCAGTGCAGCTGCTTGATCTGAAATGTCCATGAGTTGTTCAAATTTGTTATGCAGCTCAATAGGGCCGTTAGACACCTTTGACTGCTCCTTGTGCTCCTTAGTTGGAGAAGCACTAGGCTTTCTGTGCTCCTTAGTTGGAGAAGCACTAGGCTTTCTAACTTCCTTAGTTGGAGCAGCACTAGGCTTTCCAACCGAGGAAGTAGGCTTCACGACTGGGGGACTACTAGACTTCATAGTCGTAGAAGAACCCGCTTTCCAATACAGAATCTAGACTAAAGCATATCTTAATATAGACATAAACAAATGGGGAGGTTTTTTCTTTCTTTACGATTTCAGAATGAGTGCAAATATGAATATTGGCCAAATTTGTTAAAGGGAGGCATTGCAATATGTATATATTTCAAAATATCTCCAGTGGATAATATGTCATGATTGGCATGTATACCCTTAAAACTTGGAAGACATTTAATTTTACAATCTTCAAATGATAAACTTTATGTATTTATTATTGTTTGCATTCATTCTAAAATTGCAAACGAACTTTTTCTTTTCAAAAAACCCAGTGGATGATTTACATATAATTATATTGAAAGAAAGTTATGTTACATATACACTCACAAATATTAGAACAATGAGGCATACATGTGATTTTATACCAGACCTATGTAATATCTCCACTGAGTTTTCCTATTTCCTATTATATTCTGGGAAAAAAAGTTGTGGTATATAAAAAAAGGACAAGATGTTTCTATGGAGATGTGACTCTTCATCACTCACTGGGAACAGTGGGAAACGTAGTGCCACAATATATTTACAAGTAAGTACAATTTCTGGTGTTTTTGTCGTTGTTATTTACTTAAAAGCACAGAGTAACATTTAGCGAAAAAGGATCTGATTAGTGTAAAATGGTTTGATATGCCAACCAGGGCTTTTCAAATTCAGTATGATATAGGTATTTAATTTGTGGTTTAAAATGTTCAAAGAATGGCAATCTCCCATCTAACTTGCACTTATATATGAAGTATTTTGCATGTAGAAGTAATTTATTTAAAACAATGTCATATTGAATGGAACCAAAAATAATAATTTTCATAGTCCATTCCGGTTGAATTTGTATATTCTTTTCTGTGCAAGTAAACTTGAAATTATCCCAAAATGTTTTTGAATATCTGCATTCCCAAAATATATGAGTAATGGTTTCTGAAGTATCAGTGCAAAAACTACATGAATTGTCATTTTTTATTTTCATTTTTGTCAGAAGGAGGTTTGTGGCAGTAAATCTGTGATTCATTTTTACTTGAAACCATTGTAATTTTGTATCTTTTGTGCAAATGAAAGGTATTTTAAATAGTTTATTCCAATATCTGTCTATATTTAAACCGTACTGACCCCATGTTGCAATAGATGTTGGCTGCACACCTGATTTATTTAAAACGTCATAAATAGGGCGACAGCCCTTTTTTGTACCAGTTATGAGAGAAACTGCTAATGGGCAAACAGGGTTTTCTAGGTTGATGGCCAGATGTGCAAAATTCAGATTTTGAAGGGACTCCCTAATTGCCGCAGTCATACCTTCATATTCTATAAAATTTGAAAGTATGCTAAACTTTTCTATAAATAATCTAAAAGGAAACAGATTACCATTGTTATCTATTAGATCATTAATAAATATAATACCTTTGTCATACCATCTCTGATATAATACACTTGATCTTTCGATATTAATGTTATTGTTGTACCATAACGGCTGTGTTAGAAATTGTCTCCATGACAGTGGTTTAAAATTTAATAGAGTATCCAGACTTGTGTATACATCCTTCCAAAAGGGATTGCATATATTTTGCAATTTATTTTTTACGTAATCGTTACCCAGAAATAACATTTTAGTCGTAAATAGATACATATGGTTATGGATTTTTATACATTTTTTATCTCCAACTAGGAATCTTCTAATCCATGTTAGTTTCAATGAATATATGAATTGTTTAATATTAATCATTCTTAATCCCCCATGTTCATAATCTTGGGTTACAACAGTTCTCTTTATTTTGTCTGGGTGATTATTCCATAGGAAATTAAAACACATATCTTGTAGTATTTTAATCTGACTGTCAGGTGGATTTTGGTAAAGATGAAAATAAATAGTTTAATTTTGATAAAGCTAAGCTCTTTATGACAGTAATTTTTCCAATCGGTGTGTGTATTCTTTTTGACCAAGATAGTAGAATGATTTAATTTCTTTTATTTTTCTATCGTAATTTAATGCGACTAGACTATGTAGGTTCGTTGACATTATGATACCAAGGATCACAAAGTCTCTTTGATCCCAATTTAAATTTACATCTTTACAAAGTTTAGCCTTTGAGCCTTTATTTTTCCAAACAATATAACTCTAGTTGTATCAACATTAACATTAAGACCTGATATTTC
>JAWPHD010020509.1:0-31541 GCA_037043455.1 Cyrtodaria siliqua | reverse complement strand
CTTTCACTGGAAATGTGAGTTTATTAGCATGAGGGTACGGTCTGGCACAGGCCGAGAGGACTGATAAGCGACACCACATACCCTTGTCTGATGTCTGTAATATTGTTAACCCCCAGCTTGAACAGGATTGTAGGGGGTACTGACGACCTCAGACACCACGAGCGACGAGGTCGTTGCATGGGTTTTGTGGTTCTGGTTGGATTGAGAGGACCGGCGGGTTGGGGGGGGTCATGCAAGTCTTAATTTTTGGGTATTGGGTCAGCAGTGATTGGTCTCGCATCCTGGACGAGTGCGTGTGTGAACGTGTGGGGCGGATAATTCAGCCGTCAACGGGTGTTTTGCTCGGGTCTGGCGTGTATGGGTCCTGTTACCACTATGGTATATAGGCTTTATTAGCACAGAGGGTCGGCACTGGATAGCAGATTTTAAGATTGAGCGCCATTGTGATACAGCTGTTGCTGTGGGTACAGACTACCGCACCGGCAACCGATCGCCTGATAGGGGTATGTGTATTCGTAACGGGGAATCCCTGGGGGTGTCAGCCAGCAATTGCCATTTTGATTCCGCATCTGCTTGAGGCAAACGACTCATTGTATCAATACGGATACGTGGTAGGGACTACTATCTGTGAATATGATATGTGGTAATTTTAGTGTTTTTTCGAAAAGAAACGTAGTTGGGTGCACTGGTAAAAGGCTTTTGTGCAACAGAATTGGGCGTGTAGGTATTGTGCTCTGCGGGGTTGGACAGTCGGGGACACGCGGGACCAGGGGGCAGGCGTGGTTAGTTAATTGTAAGTTTAAACGTTGACCAATTACCCTTCCTGTGGAAAGCACTCCTGTAAAGCAAATCTTGACATGGCATTAACGCATATTGGGGGGCGGAATGTAGGACTGTAGTGGTTTGAGACTGAGACCGCGGGTCAACGGGGAGACAGGGGTGTGGTGCATTTCCACCGACAATGTAATGGCGACAAGTTCCTATGACCGCCTGTGACCACCACCCTCACGTCGCAGGATGATGGTGATGGGATCCGTGGGCGGGTCGTTGTGACATCGGGCAACTCTGCTTACCGTGGCTTGGGGGATGACCTGGGTGGGGGTGCCCGTGTGACGTTTATTTGAATCCGTTGTGTAGTTGTGTAGACAGTGTAGAGTTCCGTTAATTTGTGGGCGGGCCCAGGGGGGCGGGGTTTCTTGAGTGGGGACACATGTTAACGCGTTGGGGGGACTTAATATGACACCTTGAGGGAGGGTATTTTGATCTCCCGCAGTTGAGGGTGATAGAGCGAAATTTCAACCCAGCAGGGGTGGTATAGGGATCTTTCAGGGACGTGGGTACAGTGGAGGTTTAAGAATAAAAAATATCAAAACTGTTTACGAGAGCAGCATATGATGAGGGCAATGTGAAAACTGTGATGAACTAGGGCACCCCGCGTGTGTTAGTGAACTCATTGAATTAATACGGGCAGGCGGAAGTTATTCACATGTAAAGTAGACTGGGCTGCATGGTTATGGCGTTATGGTTCGCTGCACTTGTTGACGTAGGGGCGTGGAAAACATGGGTTTGGGACACTTGTCCATCCGGTAGAAAGACTCCCCCCTAAGCTCGTGTGTACAGTTGTACCTAAGAGATTTTTATGTGCATAACTACTTCTATATATACAGGAAAATGTGATCACATCGGACAGCAACAAACACAAAAACAACCGGAGGATATAACAAGTAGCAGACTCGGTTTTATTGAGTTTTGTTCATTGAGAATTAAAGTACTGAAATGAAAAAAAACCCCCCCAGCAAAACGCCCCCCCCCCCCCCCCCCCCCCCCCCCCCCCCCCCCCCCCCCCCCCCCCCCCCCACCCCCCCCCCCCCCCACCCCCCCCCCCCCCCCCCCCCCCCCAATAATGCCCCCCCCCCCCCCCACCCCCCATCCCCCCCCTCGCTATATAATTGCATGTTTAATATGCTACTGCTAATCGAATTGTACAGGGCGACATTAGGCTTGTCCTTTCGGAAAGAAGGTTTAAACAGCACCGAACACACCAATGGTTACCCCTTTAAAGTTTCAATATCGACAGAATGCGCATTTGGCTCAAGCAGGTGAACAAACTTAGGCTTTACGCGTTGCAATCTCTTAACATTATAACACAATACTGAAATGGCTTGACCCTTTCAAGCGAAACTTCAACATTTATGAATTTCGTGTAACAAAGGATACTTTGATTAAAAGGTCTACTACATGAGTATATATAGTGCAACACCTATCGTCGGTTTAAGCGGTATTTTACTTCAAAGCCACAACAATGGAGCTTAACAATCCCAAAGGACCAGCAAGTAATAACAATTAGTCTGTTGCAATTGTTTGTGTGTAACATTTCAAACTGACTATGACTGATAATTAATATTTAATTGGAAGGATTATCAACTGACTTAAATACAACTTAACATCTTAAGTAGTGGCAAGAAATGTTACGTATAATAAATAAAGTATATTGAAATATGTAATTTCAATTGCAATGTCAAACTAATTTCTCACATTTGTCCTCAATATGCAAACGTGCATCATAAGCCTCCGTAGGTTTGCTGTGAACATATTGAGCATTTGTTAAATTCCTGGTATATGAAAATCAGGTTGTACTATTATAAATTAAATTCCCCGTGTGCTGCAAATCCGTCTAAAGTAGAGGGGTAGAACCCCCACCCACACACAACCCTTCATATTCATTTTGTCATTCTTGTATCATGACCATTCAAGGTCTTCATCATGATACCGTGTATGTAACCCAATGAAACATAGCTCCATCGTAAATGAAATGTCTACTATAGAATTTGCAGCAACTCAGCAGTTCTACAGGTTAGAAAGGTTCTAGGCCGGTTCTCCATATTTTATCTTGATGCAATGGAGGATGAGCCTGGCATATTCATTCGTGTTATTCGCATTATGACCTTTGATGCGTTGGTGCGCAATTCAAATCAATAATTTAAGTATCTATCTATCTATAATGATCACATTAGAAGTGCTTGATTCTAACGATCTTATTTTGAAAATAAGCCTTGGCATTCTGGATTGAAACTTTACGAATGTAATAATTTCATTTATAACACATAACATGCTCAAAGTTGATCCTTTCAGAACAAATTTGGTGTCGTTGACTCTGGTTAAGTATTGACAATCTAAAAGTAGTCAAACGTGGTTAGTTGTGTTTAGATTAGCCGTCAAAGAGGTGTTTCTACTTAATTTTCTCTTCCAAATATTATGGAACATGCAGGTGTGTAGGTCAAATTCTTGCTCATATTCGCCGAATTATGATGAATTTCAAGATATTGTCTAGACATCAGGCCACAATATTTTCAGTTATATAATAAATTAAGTTACTTAGTTCCAGAAATATATGTATATATGTACAAGATAGAGGCTATTACTTAATAAGGGAAACGAAGGTCTTCCAGAAGTAATGTAACTGCTGCACAAATTCTCATTCATTACTTTATCTGTTGTCAAGCGCAACACACATAACACATCTAAATACATTTGTATGAACTCAGTAATTATGCTATTACAAATATGACTGGCGACAGAAACAAACCCATCTCTTAGAGACGAACTATCCCTGTATTTCACTTATTAAAAATAGATATAGAAGATCGACCACGAAATCATTATGTGGACCCGCCTTAATTTCATTAAGTGATGGGAAAGCTTATATTAGCAGGATTTTATAACGGATATTTCGACAATAATACATGTTTAAAACATTTTTCACCGAAAGATAACCTGTTTAAAATTACCTATTAAATGTTTTACTTTTACAATAAGCAACGATTTTAAGCCGAAATTAAGGTTTTGTTTAATACCTCAGACAACCCCGTTTTCGCTTCTTGGAGAAAGGGTTGGATGGGGTATGAAAGTTAATATTCGGACCACGTAATGGCACTTATGTGTAGCATTCACATAAAAAGTAGATATAAATGTCGTACATGTAAAGTAGCATTCACGGACGACAGTCACCCACAAACACACACAGAAACAAAGAACGACTATAAAGATGAATAAAAGTCAAGATGAGACATTACAAACACAAACTGGTTGACAATAGGCCTACCGCCTTGGAACGGTCAGTGACAAAATTGCCACTGGGGGGTTTAAACCAGGTTCTAGGGCGGACCAAACCACACACTTACCCTATTGTCATCTCAATAAACAGGATAGTGTAAATACAGATATCCCACAGGTTATAATATCACTAACAAACAAGGCAGCATTAATAGGCAATATAAGTAAAACACATAAATGACACATAACCAGTAATCATGCACGAACATCCATTACCAGAATATATAGCAGCAACGCATGCGACACCATCAATATAAATGGTCTACACAAACTAAAATAAAACATACCCAGATGAATTCTCTAACGATGTCGGACAATTTAAAGATGAATGGCCATCCTTTTTGTAGTATTATCAATTAACACATTTAACTCTTAAACATCATATGAATATTTCTTGATAGTCTCGGAGAGAAACATGTATTGAACCAGCTACTAAATTGTATGTAAAAATGAGTATTATTTGCATGACGTAGATACTACTTTAACACTGCGTGACTGCAAGGGAAATGTGGTAAATCTGAATTCTATAGCCTCACAACTATTGCCAGATAATTGATAAATACATTTACCTGTGGATTAATTTACCTGTTCAAATTTTTCTACGTCATCAATAAAATCTTATTCTCGCTTTTTACAGATATTGCAATGTGTGAATTGTAAATATCTATTGTTGTGTATTGATAAACATGTTCATGAAACAAAACATGGCCGGAGAACTTTAATGCTCAGGATTTGTTATGCCGTGTGTGTTGTTGTGAACGGAAGCTTGGTGCTGCACCACCCCATTGGTGACCCCCCCCCCCCTGTATAAACAGTATGAAATAATGCACTACGCGTTGCCATTGACATCTTTTGCATTTTTTGAACATGGGTTACGTCGTTACTGGTTAGTCATTATCAGAAATGAACGCTTTCAGTATCAGTCATTAATAGAGGTTTATATCTCAATAATTTTGTTTGATGTTGAACTTTTCAAAACGTTACAACTGGGTTAATGTTCTAACTATAATGATGTACCTATGTTCACTTGCTTAACGTAGGTTTAGCAGTCCTTGTCCACACCATATTATAATATTTAACTTTAATTTCGTTAAAATGTTTTTATTAAAACATTCTCTGGCTGCACCAGTGAATATATAGGGGTTGGGGGTGAGGGTGTGTGTGTGTGGGTGGGGTGGTGGGGGTGGGGGGGGGGGGGGTGTGGGGGTGTGGAGGGTAGTGTAGTGATTAGAGCGTCATTGCATTCTTGGGTTAAATACCCGACCGCGGCATATCAAATACGTTTAAAAAATGGTTTTCCAGTGTGGCAGCACTATATCTGCTACAAGTAGACTAGCTAAACACATTACACTATACACACGCACTCATAAGTCCAAACGCAATTGTGCCTATACCTTTATGTCTTAATGTATGTCTCAGTGTCATATCGGTTCTATGGCGGAGGAACTATAAGCTACTAGAATTACACGCACGCACGCAATCTATGATCGTTTTTTTTGTAGATGTGATGACTTAAGGTAAATTTATCACATAACATGGATTCTGGGAGTGTAATAAAGCCATGACTTATTTCTCGCAATACACTAGTGTAATACAGATGCAAATGAGGGCCGAATCACTGTTTGTATAAGTAAAACATTTAATACCAATTGTTTGCAGCATGGTATATCATGCGATACGTTAAGACACCTTAACTATTTATCATTATTTGAAATCTATACTGCATGAAATGCATGTTAGTGTTGAAGCTGTCGAATTACTTGTAGGGCGAACGCATATACAGTCGTGTAATGTAGCGACGTCTATGGTTAGCCATCAGGGTCATAACGCTTAAGATGTTACCATAACCAAATTATTTTATGCGTAGCATAACTAACCACTGAAATCATGTTCTTATGTTACGCATAATACAGGCTTAGGTTAAGTGCACATAACTAACCAATGAAACGATGTTAGTATTTTACCTGTAACTTAAGCAGCCAATACAATGATGTTCTTATGTTACGCGTAACTTAAGCAGCCAACGAAATGTCATTTTTAAGTTACGCGTAACATAGGCTTAAGTTACGCTACATCAACTGTGGTTACAAGTAAGTTATGTCTATGTTACGCGTAAAATAAGGACATGATTTCATTGGTAATTTTTGTTAAGCATAACGTAATTTGGTTACGCGTAACATCTCAAGCGTTATGACCCAGATGGCTAACCATAGACGGACGTCATGTAAACAACAAAACGACGTCATGATTTCTCTTACATATTGTAAATAGGTAAATTGACAACATTAAAATGAATCTATCCCGTCGTATTTGTGTTATGTGATAAATTGAATCTTACATTCGTGACTGTGTTTTATTGACTTTAATAAACTCGTTGGATAAAAGATAGGATACTCGGCAGAGCCTCGTATCCTATCCAACTCTTTTATTAAAACCCACTACATAATAAAATAATTGAGAAAAATGGATGTTTCCCCACAAAAAATAAAAAAGCGGCGAAACATTTTTTTTTAATGAGTCTGTCATACATTAATGTTTATAGAAATCGTAACTCATTTATCTAATACTAGTTTCTAACAAATACATGATAAACTTGGTTTGCATACCTTGATATCATAGAACTTCAAAATAACAAACACAATGAGGGGACCCTTCCTTTCAAATGTAATTCTGACATTTTAATGTAAAGTCGATTAAATTTTATATCAGAACAATTTAGTAGAAGGATCACAGAAAGCGTTTGTGTTTCCTTTTTCTTTACAAATTGTTTACGCTTTAGTATTTCTTAAAACCATTTACATGCAAGTACCGTTATACCATAGAACACTGAGATACTTATTATTCCAAACTCACATTTATATGACTTTTATACCATGATATAAAATCAAAGGCTTGAACAGGAGAAGATAATCATTGACATGAAATGAGCCAATAACTTTAATATACGCTTTATAAAGAAGCAACTAAAATGGTATCTCAAAACAAATGAAGTTTGTATTATATTGTCATGTTTAATACCTTTTTTAATACAATCTAACTCAAATTATATGTCATATACCATTGCGCCTACGTGAAATATTTCATATACTAACTACCGCAAGAATCAAAATCCTACATCCTGTTTTACATACGATCGTTAAATACATAAAATACACATAAAAAAAAATATACATGAAAACGATACATTCTTATCACGTAACTTCCGGCGTATGAGTGTAGTAAAGCCATGTCATACACACAACAACAGAAAGAGTTGTGAAGACAGACAAGACAGTGTAAATAAAAGTACATCCCATCAAAAGCAAATCTATCAATAAGTCCACATCCAGAGAAACTAGGAAACGATACACGTATATGTTATTGTAAAGATATATAACAAACATAATTAGAAACACCTCAGGGTGTATCCAGAATTGTACTGAACAACTACAGCAGTTGCAGCCCAAGAGAAAATCAATCTAGGGTACGACCAGAAAACCCGAGGGACGAAGGTTCATGCACCCACCTACCCTTTCATGGTTTAAGAAGGTGCACTCATGGAGTCCCACGAGGTTGTCCGGTCATTCCACAAGAGAAACGTTCAGATGGTTTGGTTTTGTATTTCTATTTTACATGAAATTATGTAGGGCAGTGTATGGTCATGTGATTTCATGACTTGATTTAAATTGTGGAATTGTTGAAGTATCAATGAAATTAATATCGTTATTGTAAATTAATTTCTAATAAAGTTATATGGAAGAATAAAAGTGATCCTTAGCAAATTTTGAGAAGTAAATTTGATTTTAAACAATGGCATATTGGTAGAGCGTCCGCCTCGTATAAGAAGGTAGTGGGTTCATCCCTGTATCGCCTGCAACATGCAGACACGGTCGTCATATGACTGCAGGATTGTTAAAAGCGACGCTAATATATCATCCTTTCTGTAGTGAAATTGATTACGTAATGTTTATGTATGCCTTCCTGTGTTCTATAGCAGAAGAAAAGATATTCACTAATATAAATATACTAAAGGCACTGTCCTAGTCAATGAAAATATATTAGGCATTATACCAATATCAACGAAATTCCGTTCATAGTATACGTGTTTATTTACAGTGGAGTATTACATAGAGATTATTTAACTGCTGGGATCGATTATAGGGAAATCCTAAACGAGATGGTAGACGTTTGGTTCTTTTCACGAACGAGCGTATGCGACTGAGTAAAACAATTAAAACACGCCTACCATCTTGAAAACGTGATATATTTAATGCTATTTATTATAATGAAAACAACAGCAACAACAACAAAAACCACACTTCTGTACACATGATACATGTTACAAAGTGTCGACAATATCGGTAGTGTAATGGCAGTCATTAGGTACGTAAGGGGAAATGTGAACTCAAAGAGGGTAGGGTCCTTGGTTTGAATCCCGCTCCGAGTAACTATCTTTGATGGAATATATTCGAAAGCTTTATCAATCGCTGTTCCTAACAAATATGTGATATGTTTTGCATCAATTTCTAGTCATTATCTGGTAAGTATACCGACTGTTTGGATGATCGTCGAAATGGATACTACAAGCATAACAATCGCCAAAACCACTGCCAACTTCGCTGCCAAATCTGCCAATATAGTGAATTGAATGTAATTGGATTCTGTACTGTGAATCCAAGATAGGCAGCGTCATTAGTTAGGGCATTGTTTATGGCCGAGAGTGATGTTTGTTGTGTGTTTTTTTCTGAGAGAAGTAGATACAAAAGCCCAGCAGGAATTGTAGCATTCAAGGACCATAGTCAACCATCAACACGCTCAGAAACAAACATCAACTATAAAGATAAATAAAAGGAAATATATGACATCACAAACATAAAAGAGTTAGCAATATGGCTACCGCCTTTTGAAAATGAGATATAGTGTCCTATAGAAACCACAGCGTCCAAACGCAATGGCATCGTAGGTCCGCACTGTATTACAAACAAGGAGCAATATTTAATTAATTATACAATGAAAACGACAAAATACAACAGAAAGGATGGTGAAGACAGGGTTACCGACTTGGAACGGTCAGTAGGCAATCAGACATACAGGTCAGCTTGAATCGATTTTACACAATCCTCACTAGTATTATGTCTTCAGTGCCCAAATAACAATACTACATCCAATCAAAAGGAATTCTCTAACAATAAAGTCCACACCCAGAGAAACTAACAGCAGAAACACAAAGATTTGTTGTAAAGCTATATAAAATACAAAATAAGAAACATCTCAGAATGTATCCAGAATTGTACTGAAGAACCACAGCAGTTGCAGCCAAAGAGAAAACCAAACTAGAATACTACCAGAAATACCAAGGGACGAAATATCATGCATTTAACTCCCTTGGTCGGTGGAGCCTTACAATTACAATCGTATTAATGTATGTATACCTATACGTAATACGTAATAATTAAATATGATACGTAATAATTAAATATCGTAATAATTAAATATAATACGTAATAATTAAATATGATATTAAATATAAGTAATAATTAAATATGATAAGTAATAATTAAATATGATAAGTAATACTTAAATATGATAAGTAATAATTAAATATGATACGTAATAATTAAAATACGTAATAATTAAATATGATAAGTAATAATTAAATATGATACGTAATAATTAAATATGAACTGTTAGCGAAAACGGTCAATATCTGTTATACAATGTTATCTATATAGAATAGAATATATAGAATAGAATTTGTTTTATTATCCTCGTCAGTAGGTCTAAGACGGGTCGAGGGCATCCCGCCGTAGACCTTACAATGTTCATAACAGTTCATGCATTAAGTCTGATAAGACTCATGAGCATATGATAGATACTTCAACAACTACTCAAAATAGATACAATGTTTGTGTTATTATAGATATTTTACAAAATCTTAAGATCACATATTGCATTCATAAGAGCATTAATTACAACTATATATTTTGAAGATTAAAACTATCGAGCATCCTTGTCGTAAGATGTCATTCAGTTTTGTACGACATTGAATGGACAAACAAGAGGCGAGTCCTGGACGGGAATCGAATTCTCAGTATTGATCCTGTATGCCAATAGTATTTTTAAAATTACCCGGTCATGTTTTGTTTCATGAACATGTTTATGTTTATTTAAATCGAAATCTATACACAACACTAGATATTTACAATTCACACATTGCAGTATCTGTGAAAAGCGAGAATAATATTTTATTTGATGACGTAGAAACTTTGAACATGTAAATTAATCCACAGATACATGTATTTATCATTTATCTGGCAAAAGTTGTGTAGCTATACAAATTGATTCAGATTTACCTAATTTCCCTGTGCAGTCATGCAGTGGTTAAAGTAGTATCTACGTTATGCAAATAATACTTATTTATCATACAACTTAGTAGCGGTTTTAAACATATGTTTCTCTCCGGGACTATCAAGACATATGATGTTTAAGAGTTAAATTTGTTAATTGGTAATACTACAAAAAGGTGGCCATTCAACTTTTAGTTATATATTTTTTTTTGTATTGATTAAATACAAATGTATTGGAACTGTTTGAATAGTTATTAATAATGATTTACAAATACTGACAGTTTTATTTAATCAGGTCTTATACTCTGTTTAACAAGCCATATGTCGTTTGAAATTGATTGCATTCACCATATTGGATATGTAGCCACAAACAGTCACTTAGGAATAGCGTGACATGATGACATTAGCCTGCCTATTAGCACTGCATCCTAACAACGTAAAAACACATACCGAATGTGTCAATAGCCTTTATATGTGTTACGTGTCGCATACTTTGCTTTTGTTTTTTCGTGTATTTTTTGTTTGTTTTGAATGCATGTTTTTAGCTAATTTTGTTCATTGAATACTACATTTCCTGTGCGAATATTATACCCAGGTTTACATTACTCGTGAATAATACTGAATTGCTCGAACGTTGTAAATAAATAGGTTTCTCTAGTGACAAAACATATGCTTTTAAAGGATAAGATTAAGAACAATCACTGACGGCAAAATAATGCATCTAGCCAATTTACAAAACTGTCTTTGATTAAAGAATATCAGAAAGATATTAACGTGTCACAATGGAAAGGTAATGAATAAAACTCTCTAATCCTGTTGTAAATTAGGAAGGATATCGTTTAAAGGGGATAGGAGAAAGACATAAACACTTTCTAATATCACAATATCTGTATAGCATATATCTTGTTTGTTAATATTTTAAAGTTTGCAACATTTTAAATGCGCAGGCAAAACACAAAGGTGATACACGTGTCGTGACTATTCGGTCTTTACTTCTAATGTGTTAATCACCTCCAATAATATTGCAGTACTTCTGAGTGATTAAAATGCTCAAAACGAATCTAAACTTGTTGGATTGCCAATGTGATTGCTAAAAGAACGATAAGAAAATGAATCGACATTCCTAGTTTATTACCTAGTGCTGTTCATGAATGTTTATATAATCTGCAACACTTCTCACACCCTCTAGCAACGGCTTATGTAGCTGTATTCTACTATAAAGCTTCAACAACTGGCATTGAGGATCCCAAAAGACCAGTAAGTAATACCCCTAATGTTTTTGTAGTTAGGGCAATTTTTCACACAGTACTAGAGAAACGCTAGTGTGAATGTCAATACATACAGGCTGTGGACCCTATGATGACGCCTAACTAAAGCCCATTGGGACGGTGGGGTTTGATGTTTGTCTATGATCTTTCTTGTCGTGCCCTTAATGGTTTATTCTCTTGTTGCTCTGGCTTTTGCCAAGTCATTGAGTACCTTCATTGTGGCTTTCTAGGCTATTTGTTTTTTTGTATTATATTTACACGACCATATTTGTGTTTTACTTATATTGCCTATTGATGCTGCCTTGTTGGTTAGAGATTAGATCATGGCGGGGATTACTTTATTTACACTGTCCTGTTTTAATGGGATGACAGTTGGTGCACCCTAGAACCGGTTTAAACACACAGTGGCCTACTTTGCCACTGACCGTTCCAAGGCGGTAGCCCTATTGTCAACCCTTTTGTGTTTGTGATGTCGTATGCATTTATTGTTACTTTTGCCTTCTTGTTTGTCTGTTTGCGTGTTTGTTTCTGTGTTTTATGGTTGACTGTCCTCCTTGAATGCTACTTTCCCTGTCCGATCTTTTTATATTTCTTGGATACAAGAAACACAAACAAGAGAGAAAAGTAGCAGACTCTGTTTTATTTAGTCTGTTCATAAAGGTAATATAATTTGCAACACCTCTAACGCCCCCTGAGCTCTGTATTGCACATTTACACGCACCAAAACAAACACAACTTCTTCTGTCGGTCGTCCTTCCGCCCTTTCCACGACGCTAAGTCTGTTATGTTATTTTTGCGATTTTCTTTAAATATTTGTTTTTCTAAAACAAAATGTAGCGACATATATCTAATCTATTTCGTACATTTTGTTATTTAAATGTGTATGCATTAATGTACGCGTATGATACTTATTTTTGACTGCTTATTTTATTTTCAATGTCGAGATTCTTTCGCAATTACATTACCCCCATTCATAACCATTAAAAGGATTCGTAATTAGTATTAAACACTTATACCGCGAAAGGTATGTATACTTTCTTTCATGGCTTATATGGCTATGCTCAACGTCATACGCGTACTATCATCGGGATGGTTCATATTTCTGTACTATTGACTATTTAAAATTAAGTTCTGCTCAACCTGGACCGAGAGTGAGTGAACGGTAACATGCAACTTTCACTACCTTTCATGAACAGTTCAATCAAACCGAGACTGCAATATTTTTTGTATTTATTGTGTTCGACGATTTTCAATTTTTTCCTTACATCCATTGTTTTTAATACAAATCCGATTTGCCTTGGGGAAATTTATTTATATATTTTTTTCCAAAAAATGAAAAGGGTAAGCACAGAGACGTTAATTGCAAAGCATGTAGTTCATTTTAACCCATACATGCATCATGTATGGATAGATCTTCTAATAATCTTCGTAATACTGCAATTTCTATTAATAAATTCTATTAGTAAATTGTGTTTGTTCGTATTCATTTTGACATAAAATTTCAACTATTTTATAAAATAGCAATATGTCACAATTTGATAGGTTTTAATTAAATCCTTATACAATAGTTATGATGTACGTCAGAGTGAAAGTGTGTGTAGTGTGAGGTGCATAGTAGGTATTTGTATGATTTGTATGTTTGTATTTCTACACTCTGTAATGTAAATAAATACTGAAAAGGGGATCCTTTGTAAACAAAAAACATAAACAAGATATAAAAGTAGCAGACTCGGTTTTATTGTGTCTGTTCATGAGAGGTAATGTAAGGTGCAACACCTCTCACGCCTCCTAGCACCTGTTTAAGCGATATTATACTTTAAAGCTACACAGTCTGGGCTTGATGATCCCAAAGGACCTGTAAGTAATAACACTACTGACTTGTAGTCGGGGTGACTTTTTACGGCCGCCACATAGCACTAAACAAACGCCAGTGTGAATGTCAATAAATACTGAAAAGGGGTTCCCTGGAAACAGCAAACACAAACAAGAGATAAAAGTAGCAGACTTGGTTTTATTGAGTCTGTTCAAGGTGCAACACCTCTCACGCCCCCTAACACCGGCTTAAAAGGACAATGTCTGTAACTTTTAGCTTATAAAACACACATTAATTATGTTCGCAAACATTATACACTAAACATTATTGAATATTTACTAATTAAAAGCAAAATTGTTTGACGGAATTCAATCGCGGTACCAAGAAACGAATAACCGCTTTGGTCGTTTGAACTCACAGCCCAAACTAAAATTACTCTCGCGGTAATAATAGTGAGCGTGAGCGTAAAGTAGCCGACATCGCTCCTACCTGAGCTAACCGGGCTATACATATTGCGCAATACATACTATGGTAAAAACCTAATGCGCTAATGGAAGTCACGTGATCGCAGAAAAGGTAAATATGGTGGGTCCCACTTTATTTATAAATAATAATTAAAAGCTTCTTTTTTTCAAACCCATGAATGTATTACTACGTACTTCTTAGGGTCTATGCTCATTTTTTCAAGTATCGTTTCACTGAATAAAAGTCAGACGGTTATATGGTTATGCTCAATATCTGCTCACCAACGGACAGTGTCCCTTTAAGCGATATTTTATTTTGAAGCCACAAAGACTGGACTTGATGATCCCAAAGGACCAGTAAGTAATAAATAAATTCATGTTTGTTAAGTTCAAAGGACGGTCTGTAAGCAGACGATATTCATAAGTAGTTAGACGTATCACGTGATCATATGTATCACGTGGTAGCTAATTATACAAGAGTTCAGTTGTTGAGGATTATTGTGATAATCATGTATTTCGTTGAAATGCATTTTGCGGTAAATGACCACGCAGTGAAGTGGTCATTTTAATAAGTCATTCGAGGTTTGGTTTGCAAGCAGGACACATCCCTATACAATAAAACCGAATTGGAAAAGTACAATAGTGAGCCCCACCCGCCCTCCCAAAAAAGATTGATATGGATGTAATATAAATATATATTCTATATGTTATTGATAATAATCTGTTTACATGAAATCTGAAGATCTTTTCAGTCTATTTCAGATATTGGCGTGTAAGGACTATCTCTATCTAATGCAAATGCTGAGTTCCTGACGACTATAATAGCGCATTTCTATGACATTTCTACATTCGTGTACAAGGACTTGATTCATGGTTACTAGGGCCAACATATAGAACATCGGTGGATATCTGTTTCAATGGAGCAATTTACAGGAGTCCATGGTCTACTGATTTGCCATGTATATTAAGTTGATTAAAATGTCTTGCTGCAAACGCAAATCACATCCATATTGTCTTGTTTAGTTTATTACAAGTCATTCAATATTAAATACTATTAATATTGAAATAGTTGAGTCCGTTGAAAAGTCTAAAATATAAATATTTTATAATTGTTTGAGTTTACGAATTAAATTATAATACAACTGAATTGTAATCGGGGCAACTTTTTTACGGCCGCCACACATCACTAAACAAACACTAGTGTGAATGTCAATAAATACTGAAAACTTGTTTTGACCTGCCACTTAGTAATACATGTAATATATATTTATATGACGAGAAACATTTGTTTAAGTCATAAATAAAGAATATATTCTGTTTTCTTCTTTTCTAATAAATTATAAATTATATCAGCAAAAGACGAATGGATTATATATTTCCTGCTGTAATTTGTAGTTTAAGTGTAGCTTTGTTGTACTGGTAAAACTTTAAAATGTATCAATGACGAATATCAAGAATTTTCAATCAACTTCTGATTTTTCTGATTCTGATTCTGAATTTTGAAAATAAAACAAATTGCAATAACTAGACTCAAACAGCATTCAAACTCATATCTTGTAACATTTTATTGATAACTAAATGGAAAGACATCGCATTTTCGACCCAGTTGAGTGCAAGTACTACTATATATGCACAATTCACACAGTGTTTAAATTTGAGATGAGGGGAACGTGGATCCAACCCTTTTTGTAACATTTTGTTGCGTGATTTATGTCTATTAGCATAAGCTGTTTTTTTCCAGAACGGAACATTTCAACTGATATTTTGTATGCTGTGACATTTGGAATATTCCTTTTAGTGTATTAGCATGTCGTGGTAATGTGTATAAAAATTAATGACAGATAGAATAAATGAATGAATGAATGGTGGTTTACGTCACGTCGACACAGAAATAGGTCATATTGTGCACATAAACTGATGAAAGAAGTCTTTCATAGTATTAATATTGTAGTACCTTTGACGCATAGGATCAAAGTCTACACATTCCAACAAGATGTGTTTGACGTTAACGGTGCAAAGCAGGGTATACATTCTGATAATTGCTCACATTGTAATAAATATCAATGAGTATAATGTGTATGCCCTATCCTGCATCGGGCTACGACAACTTCTTCTCGACCAATGGATCGACTAGAAGAACGCCATTCTCCGAGTAACGGTTTAATTGAATGGAGTTTGTTGCTAACTGACAAATCCCAAGCGGCTCGCCAAGAGTTACGAATATATGTGTTAATACAACTTTTAAAATCAGTATAAGGTAATTTGGCATTAGATATATGTAAACCTAATGCTGCTTTAGCAGCACTATCAGCTCTATCATTACATCGTATTCCTACATGGCTTGGACATGTTGGAGGCCAGCAGAAAATAATAACATTATTAACTATAAGAGAATTGTACTTTTGTAAAAGTTGAAGCACAACTGGGTTATCATGTTTCATATTACCTTGAAGAGATGATTTGGAATCAGAAAAGATTACAAAATGGTCATCATTCAAGTGGTCAGATTCCTGAATATAGTTTAAGGCAAGTTCAATTGCCTTAATTTCAGCTGAAAAGATAGAGGCCTTGTCAGCCAGGCGACTCGTTATGCTGAGTTTGTGAACAGCAGCTTCAGCTACCTTATGTCCATCTTTAGAGCCATATGTGTATATATGTTGAAAGTTACTGTATTTCGATTTAATTTCATTAAATATGCTTGAAAGACAGTAGGGTCTGTCCTGGATTTGTTACTATTACAAAGATCGAAAATAATTGTTGGTGTTTCCAAAGTCCACGGTGGAATTTGTGGTACTGTGTAATTGGCAATCACATTTAGGTCGATTTCAGTGTCTCTTAATTTTGGTTTAATACGAAGACCAAATGGCCGAATGGCCTTCGTTTTTCGATTAAAAAGAGGTTCATAACTAGGATTAAAAACAGTATCGAAGGGTTTGAAGGGATAGATTGTAATTAAATGGCATATTGAAGGGTTAAATTGGCCCGTCTATGATACAGTGATGGTTCATTAGCTTCAACATATGGACTTTCGGCTGGTGATGTGGTGAAGTGCGAAAGGCACCTAAGGCGAGTCGTAATCCTTGATTATGTATAGGATCGAATCGCAAGGATCGAGCATCTGCAAGTATGACTTGCGATTCGATCTATATACTATTGAGCCGTAGTCCAGATTGGATCTGATAAGAGATCTATAAAGTTGTAAAAGTATTTTACGATCCGCTCCCCAATTAGTTTTTGCAACAACTTTAAGTAAATTAAGAGCTTTAAGGCCCTTGGCCTTCAAGTATTTAAGGTGTGGTATAAACGTTAAAGAAGACCAAGGCATTTTGTCTCATCCACTACTGGTATTGATGACCCATCCAGTGTTAGATGAGGGTCTTCATGATGTTTACATTGTTGAAAAAAGTGCATTTTCATCAGACCAGGTCTGAAGTTTATTGAGACATTGTTGAAGTTGTCTCTCAGTAGTTTCATGCTTTTGCACGATAACGTATAACAAAGTCATCAACATATAGAGAGCAATCCACACCAGGATTGATGCATTTAACTATACTGCCGTGTGGCACACCCATCTCCTGTTCATGAATGTCAGAGTGGGTTGAACCATTCGGACACGAAACTGTCTATCATCTAAGAAATTCGCTATACAAACTAACTGGTAATCGGCCTCTAAGACCAACTAGATGTTTTGTCTTTACTAAAGCTTCCCTAATACATGATTCTAATCGAATGAGATTGTCTGTTGTGCCTCGTTGGCGCCGGATTCTACTTTGATACTTTTTTATCAGTTTGTTGGACTCCAGATACCAAACGAGTCTCTCATTAATCATTCGTTCCATGATTTTACATATACAACTCGTTAAAGCAATAGGGCGATAATGTATTGGGTCCGTATGATCATTTCCATGTTTGGGAACTGGAATAACGATTGCTTCCCGCCAAGAATCGGGGAAGTTTCCTGTCACCCAAACCTTATTAAATATATCAAGAAGTGTAGAGAGACAGCTTTCAGGTAAATGTTTTAACAGATAGAAGTCAAAACATAAAATGCAAATGTTGGGAACTCCAATACGTTGCCTAAAGAACCGTTTTAGTTAGTATATCATAAACTCGCCGTGGATACTGCCTTACATCTGCCTAATAAAGGGGTGACCTAATAAATTTTGCTTTATTAGCCTAGGCAAGTCGGCCAATAAAGCAAATCAATGCGGAATCCCTCGGCGTTTATTGTGCGTTACGTTATCTGACGTCATGCACGTAACGTTGCCTGACGTCAGAAAACAAACAAAAACAACAACATGGCGGACGTCCTCGATAAGCGTAACATTCTGATAAAAAGGTAACAATAATAATTCATACAGAAAATGTGGATAATCTACATGATAAATAGAATATTATGTCAGTGCCTTTTACCATCAAGTTTATTAGGCTCGGCACGAAAACGAAGAATGGCTCGGCAGAGCCTCGCCATTCTTCGTTTTCTAAGCCTCGCCTAATAAACTTGATAGTAAAAGGCACTGACATAATATTCTCTATGTATTGGCATAGCTCTCCATGTTCATCAGAGGTTATATAATTGGCAACACCTCAACGCCTCCCAGCACCGGCTTAGTCGTTATTCTACTTTAAAGGTACACATATTGAGCCTGATGATCTCAAAAACCAGTTAGTAATAACACTAGGATTTATAGTCGGGGTGTGTCATATGATGTGTGTATAATTACGAGTGTTAGAGTGTAATGTAATGTGTCCAGTATGTGTTTGTATGACTTGTGTGTTTGTATTTCCACACTGTGTAATGTAAAAACATGTTTTGACCTGTCACAAATGAAACAATGTAATATGTATTTAGATGACGAGAAACATATGCTTAAGTCATAAATTAAGAATATGTTCTATTCTAATAAATTGTAAATTATATCAGCAATAGAAGAACTGATTAAGTTTTCCCTGTTGTCATTAATAATTTAAGCGAAGCTATTGCCTTACTACAAGAAATAACTCAGTTAGACGGTTCAACTTTCGAAAAATAAATGAATTACAATAACAATAAATACTAAAATGGAATTCCCTTGCCAACAACAAACAGAAAAAAGAGATAAAAGTAGCAGACTCGGTTTTATTGAGTCTGTTCATGAGAAGTAATGTAAAGTGCAGCACATCTCACGTCTCCTAGAACCGGCGATATTCTACTTTAAAGACACAAAGACTGGGCTTGATGGTTCCAAATAATAACGTTCAAACTCATTTTTTGTAACGTTTTATTGGTTATTATTAAATGAAACGACATCCTATTTTGAATCCAATTAACTTTGAGTTTAGCGGACGGTGGACCCAAGCCTTGGTGCGCATTTTGTTGCGTGATATATGCCTATTAGCATAGGTTTGTTTTTATTCAGAACGGAACTTTTCTACTGATATGTTGTTTTCTGTGACATTTGAAATATTCCCTTTAGTGTATTAGCATATGACGTGGTAATGTGTTCATCTTAAAAATAAATGATAGAAGTAAAAAAAAAGCATGCACTGTTAAGCAGTCCAATACGTTGCCTAAGGAACCTTTTTGTTAGCACGGTTATCATAAACTAAGTGTTATTACACATTAACCCCCTATTTCTATGGCTTTATATTCACAGTGGCTTTTAGCAACGTAAGAGAAATCAACGATTATGGAACTGTATGATACACAAATTGTCAAATGAAATAGAATTTCTCCGAGATATATTTTTGTCCCATATAGAGGTAGTATATTCTTTGAATTAACTGGTTAGGAATCAATAACAATTATACATCTGACAGCCTATATACCATATACTTAAAAAACGAAGAAAAACTAAAACAACTCAAAACGAATGATGCAACTAACGTTGTAAGAGGCTAACGGTGCGTAAAATCTAGAGTTGTATCTATCTACTTCTGAAATATACGTGTGTGCGTGTATACTAATCAAAATTCCTAAGTATCCACCTAAGAAAATGTCCATAATATTCTCATTGGATTTAGGCGTATGCTCCACCTAGGCCTATTGCTATCGTCTTCATTTTCAAAATAGCGACACCCTATTATAGTTAAGCCCCATCTAGCGACAAGTTGTGCAGAAATAGTCTAAATCATCTGCTACGTTTTTTTGTTTTCAAGACAAACGTTTGTATTTATAAAGAACTGTCAAAGATGATCAAGACTAGTGCAATGCGTTATGTCTGTACTGGTTTCCCGCAATACATAATCGTCATAAAGCAGCGTATAAGACAACCAATCAGCTGCTGGTGTTGACTGACTGACTGACTGGTTGAATATAATATAATCACATACATTTGACATACCGATATAACATTCCGGCGTGGTCTAGTGGTCAGTAGAGCTGCCGTAAGTGCAAGTTTTGATTTCAATGCACGATATCAAGCGAAAACATATTACATTCCTTTTATTTTATTTAATGAATTAATAAATAAATAAAATTATAGTAAGTCGGTAGGAATTTTGTTTTAAATCAATTATTTTCAATAATAGGAAAATTGTTCCTTAGTGGTTTTGTTCGCATTAAAGAACTTTCATATAAATGAACAAATATGTCATGAACTTTAAAACTTGTTTATTGCATAAATAGTGTGGGAGTCCTGGAGGTGTGTGTGTGTGTGTGTGTGTTTACCTCACCATGTCGAAAATTAATCATGTGTATGTTTCCACGTTTCTCAAATTATTATATTTTTCTTTTCTCTTTACAAGGGCCGCCTTGGCTCAGTGAATAGCGCTTTGGACTTGTAACTTTAATAGACATGTACGATATAATTAAACAAATACTGTACAGCACATTTTCTTGGTTGTTTGTTAAGTGTTAAGCACAATATGTCGATTTTTTTCATTAAATTACGTCCTTTAAATTAATGTTTATAGTCCCTCCGCCAGTTAAACAAATAGGATACCATAAAGGTATAGGAAAACTACAGTCTGGACTTTCTATGACAGTAATATCAAACAACAGAACATGCTGAACAAGTGTATCATAATGACAATGTTTTTTAATGCAACATTTTCTGTGGCAATCTCATTAACATCAGACCCTTTTATCACGCTACGATACTCTACGCTACTAAGGATCTGGCAACACTACATTTGAGGTCACGTCAGATTGACCTTACGATTAGCCAGTCAGATTTCAGCCTACAAAATTACTCGGTATAGACTGCTTCACTGCACATGTCGCATTTCAGTAAAACGCTGTGGAGCAGTCTACGCTCGGTATTGAAAGAGAAAATGTCCGTAACTGTTAGCTTATAAAACACAAAATAATTATTGCGTTGACAAACTTAATACACCAACCATTATTGAATATTTACTGGAAAAAAAGAAGATTGTTGGACGGAATGTAATAGCAATATAAAAAGATGTACCGATTCGTGGGATTGAAACCACACTAAAATTACACTTTCGGGTGAATAGTCGACTTCGCTATCAACTGAGCTAAGCGGGCATGAATACAATAGAATACGTTTATTTTCCAATCATGGGCCATACAGCATATAATCTCATAGTGAACAATACTATACCACATAGTTTAATATTGAAAGTCAACAAACACAAGCTTGATTTTGATTAGAAAATGAAACATAAATAATACAATTAATATAATAAACAATATGGAATTTTACTATAACAGACTTCTATGGAAAATTTATAATAACAATAATACTCCTATGGACAAGCGGCCTGCTATTGATATTGACTACCGTTATACACATACATAGGTGACAGTGAAAGGATCGAGTATACAACTGATTTATGTTATTTAAGTAATTCTGAACTTTGCTGGTAGCACTTGTATAAATAGTTACATAAAACGGTAATAACGTCAGTACTTCCATTACTGAAGATCCAAACAAATGTCTGCACTGTTGACATTGTTTTAAACATACTCCACTATCCAACACATTACAATTTTTACATACTCTTTCTTCAGGTGGAACTTTCTTATATCTACCAATCTCAATTTCCAATTTATGAGCAGTTATTGTTATGTTTTACAGAGATCATTTTGACAATGTGTAAAAGATGTAGATGTTCTATGATTTACTATTTAGAATATCTAATGTCGTAATAATTTCGGTGAAATATATATTGTCAAACATGATATCGCCCATGTTTTTCTTCGTATTTTGATGTAAAACATGCCATTAAGTGCATTTCTTTGAATTTATCGTGCAATCCACAGCAATAACACACGAATACTTTATCTTTATTCGGATATAGATCTATGTGTCTTAAATGGATTTTCGTTTGTTTAGTTCACTCGAGCGTCACCTGAAGTGCATATCAAACGCGCGATTTCATTAGTTGAATTTAGTTGATCTTCTCCTGAATATTGATTTGATGAAAGGTCGATCTGACGTGACCTCCAAGGCTGTGTTGTCAGATCATATAGATCAGAGCTCAGAGTATCAAAGAGTAATAAGGAATGATTTTAATGAGATTGTTTCTGTGGCGGTCTGATGCTGTGCATCATTTTTTCTTGTACTGAATGACTAAAGTAAAGCCGAGTACCAAACAATTAAAAATAGATTGTTAATGTATTCGCCATTTACGAATGAGGCAGATGAGCTAAAAATTAACGTTAGAAGTTACGCTAAATTACAGTTACAGAACGATATTCAATTACAATGCAGGTAATTTAGGATTATCAATGTTGCATTTTGTTATAGACAGAACATTTGCAATAAATGGGTCAAACTTGTATGTTTTTTTTTAAATTATTTCCTGCCAATATTTAGAAGTGTATAGTTTTAAGAAGACGTCGATTTGTTTACGTGTTTTATTCGCACATATCATTGTTTTATGTAAAGAGAGCGTAACTCTGAAAAAAAGTAATAATTTAAACAAAAAATAAATATTTTGCAAACAATTGGTCAAAAAAGAAATACAGATCAGAATATATTTAAAATAAGAAATTCACAAAAATGAGAAATAATGAATGTTGTTCAGTGTATATATTGTCTCAGCGAGTTGTTATTTTTAAGAAGCACCTCAATGGCGTAGCACATCGAGGTTTTCCAATAACCGACGAGCGGATACAGGCTCTATCTGTTTTATAGTATGGTGTACTTGTTGACCCTGTCCGTACTCTAAATTCCGTTTATTGGATGTTAGAGTATGGTAAGGCCCCGCCCCTTCGTTTATTCTGAATTAAACGATATAATGCTATACGTTCATCAAAAGCAATTTCACCGACAATACTACAAATGATAATAGCACCCAAACGCAACGGCACCGCAGATCTGCATCAGATATGTATCGAAAACACATGCATTTGTTTTGTAAACATAAACTGGAATCTCAGACATTTGTCTGTTAATAATATATAGATACCTATTTAAAATGGACACCGAAATTTAATAACGTTTACGTATTTGTTAAAAACAATATGATTGCATATTTTACCAATAAAGCAATTAATATGGCATTGAAACAACAAGGTAAAGTATCTCAAACTAAATGTTTCGTGATTTGGTAAAATAAACACATCATACAATAGGAAGCAATTACAATGGAAAGATATTACTTGTATATATATACTGACAAAATATATATACTGACAAAAGTAATAAAGCAAGGTGTTTATTGACGATATAGCAGCCCTCAAACACAGAAATATAAGCATACATCAGACGAAGTGTATATACATTTCTTTTGAAATGTTGGAATTTCTTCACGAGGGAGGTGAACATCTGATACACACAATAGTTTTCTTAAATATTAAGACCATCTCGGGGGATATATATCCGGTACTTAAAAACAAAAGAATACGAAATGCTATTTACAATGATTTATAAATATAACTGAAAAGTTAAATGTTTCCATTAATCTGGATGCACGCGCGTATGAACCTTAAATGAAGTCATCGATACGAAAGAATGCCAATTATTGAATAATAACAACTGTATAATTACATCGAAGCCTTTAAATAAAGGATATAATTAATTTAAGAATCTATGGCAAGTCTTACAATTCTCTTCCCGTGTCACTAATTTAAACAGTAATATAACATTGCACAACATGTAGTTGCAAATGTTGAACATGGCTTTCACAAGATGCTGTCATCCAATTTTTTTTTTTTTAGAGGCATCAATAATTAAGCCACCCAAACCACACAACTGTTCTAACCTCTCATGAACAGACTCAATAAAACCGAGTCTGCTACTTTTATCTCTTGTTTGTGTTTGTTGCTTCCAAGGGATCCCCTTTTCAGTATTTATTCCAAATACTGTCCATGTGGTTGATGTCGTAAAATAATCCATATGTGCTGAATAAATGTCTAGTTTATTTGTATTCATTTATACTTAAAATACCAGTAATTGTATATATATATGCTTAAAATAAATTAAGAGGTGGTAACTAATAATTCGACGCTTCGGCAACGATGACGATAGGGTAATGTTTTGCTTGGCCAGTTAAGGCGTTTATATTATATCGGATTCGCAAACTATGTGTTACATATATACCTTATAGGAAGTAGGCTAAGAAATGGTGAACATCGGTTTTAAATGTGCATGTTGTTGGCGGGATAGCGGCTTTACTATTTAAACAATCGAAAGTACAGTGGGAGACCCCAAGGACATACACGGACATACAAGGATACCGCCTACATGTATTACTCAAGCAGCTGCCTTGTTTGCAAGGGATTATAACCAGGCGGGGATATCTTGATTTACACTGTCCCGTGTTTTGGGATTACAATAGTGTAAGAGTAGGGTTTGGTGCACCATAGAACCCCCTCCCCCACCCCCCACCCCACCAGCGGCCTTTTTTACCACTGATCGTTCCAAGGCGGTAGCTCTATTGTCAATCCTTGTGTGTTTGTGATGTCTATCTTGCTTTTTACTCTTTATATATAGTTGTTCTTTGTTTCTGTGTGTGTTTGTGGTTGACTGTCGTCCTTGAATTCTACTTTTTCTGTTCGAACTTTACATCTTTGCATAGTACATACATCCAATTACAATATCTGTCCGAAGATTGGAGAATCCAACTTCAGAATTCGTTCTCTAATAAACCTACTTCTTAGTCGACACCACTTTGTGTAAAAAACAAACATCCAAAATTGCAAAAGCATGCACAAATGGTGCAATTAGTAGTGTCTGGAATGGAAACGAAAAAGAAAGAGAGAGAGAGTAGCAAATAAAAAACTGAGGTTGACAGACAGTGACTGCGACGAATTCGAAGAATGGTTTGACGTTTGGCTGTTGCAACGTTTCAGGCCACCCAAGTGTGACACTTGTCTCCTCATTTGGCATATTGAACGCGAAAACTGCCTAGAATTTCATCTTTTGACTTTGTCCAGATAGTATGTAAATTGATAGGCTGTAATACATTGTAATTTAAGTTCAACTCACCATGTTTAATACCTTTATATGTTAGAATGTATGAATGAAAACTTTAATCGCATATACTAAACACATGACATGTCTATTAGGTTAATGTTTCAGATTTTATTTTTAATTCATAAAGGGATTCGATAATAGTGTGAATAGTTCGATATTTAATGCAGCTGGTAACTGTTTTGTAACGACAACTGTTATTGGGCAGATAATGAAAATGTCTCTTTCTAAAGGTCTAATAGCTGAGGAATATATGTGAATCCTTGTGTTTTATTGAAGTACGTATTGATGCTAATGGGTCGATAATAGGTCAATTGCTCTATGAATCTATAAAGTTTGAATTTCAACATATGTGTGCAATGTGCACATTATCCAATGTCACAGATACTAAAACGCTCGAACGTTTACACTTTTGTGAAAAAAGGCATCGTTGTACGCATCCAAAAGCTTATATTATTAACATGATGATGCTTTCCATGACAATTACGTTTAATACTCATGAATCAACTGCGTGTATAATACAATTATATGGATACTCTTTGGCAAATAATAGATGCAAATGACACATATATTATAACGTCTGCTTAATAATTTTGCGTTTTTCTGCTTTACAAAAGTATTGAATTAATAAGAGCGTTGTTTTATTTCGAAACAATGAATACATTTAATTCCAGTGTTTACTATGTGTATGTTTACTATGTGTATACGTACTTACAATTAACAAATATATTGTGTTCCTTTTCGCTTAAAAACTATAATTTAAGCTTAACTGTTTTTTTTATTAATTATGTTGTTAAATGAAAATACCAGAATATATGAATTTGATGAAATAATTGTCTTATCCAAAATTCAAGCAATTTTAAATGGAAGATATGAAATAATTGTAAATAAAATTCCTGCTCTAAAAGGTGGAAACCATGTAAGAAAAGCAGAAACAGGATGTTACCTTTTAATATAAATGACACCTTTTGTACCTATATCCGTTAAAATATAACTATTATGTGCATTTCTTTTTAAACAAAGACAAATTTTCGTTAAGCAAAAACTCAGAAAAGGTCACTCGTTTTATCGAGCCAAAACAAATATACCTAATGCTTCTGCCCAAATACCAAGACCATGACCATCGTATGTGAAGCAGGAGTTGATTTATCGTATTAATTATGTTTAAATTATAGCTTGCACGCACCTTTGCTTGACCATTGCTTGATGTGCCATGTTTGCCTAAACGAAATATTATATTGCTCAAAGAATTAAAATATAGCGCTTTGTTCCTAAAGATTTAGAACAATGTCAATATTATTGAATAAAACAGATACAATATACAAATGCAAAAAAAAGAAAGACAAAAAAAAAATGAAATAATTAACAATATTACAAACTTAATGAGCTAGAAGCAGTGATGCACACATAGTTCAGATATTAACCAGTATATACTCCATAATTGAAAACAAATGAAATAGACTGAACTCACCTTTCGTAGTGCTAAGACTTCCTCCAGTGTAGCAACATTAACCACAGTGAGCTGTTGCTCCTGATTATTTATTGGATGACATCTTGCTATGAACATGAATTTATGTGGGCCGCTTCGACTAGGCCAAGCATATTAGCATGTATGCTTCAGGTCTGTAAGTACATCACAGAACAAACATATGTTTGTCTTAATTCTACCATTTTTCGAGGCCTTTTTATTACCATCATGGCCTCCGGAAATATGATTTATCGATGATAAATCTTAATGATGACACTGCATGTTAATCGAATCCTCTTTTTACAAAAACAAAATTTGGATATACATGTATTATTTAATAATGCATAAACATACGAAATAGACTGGTCTTCTACTTTGTCTGCCTAAAACTTTGCACGTAATTTGACATCTGCTGTCCAGCCTACAGATTGAAAATGGCGGCGCGAAACATGAAGAAAAATCAAAATCGCATAGTATGTGGGAAAAAAAGTAAATTGTATACTCGCGTAACTGCAACGTTGGGCCAAAATGTTTACATTTTAAATAAATATAACATAACGGCCTTTTATTTCTGCGGTAGCTCTATTGTCAACACTTTCATGTTTGTGATGTCAAATCTTACCTTTTATGCATCGTTTTTATGGTTGACTTTGGTCCACGAATACTACATTTCCTGGTAATATCTACTTTTATATATACAAAATTAGGTTGCAGTTCTCAGTAAGTATAGAACATATATATTTTCCGTAAGGCAGGAGGGTAAATCTATTTCATTTAAGGATGTTGGCTGGGATGTAGGATTTGTAACGGTTTAAAGCCAAAGAAAAAAAAAATCATTTGTGATTATTTTTGGTTGTCACAAAATAGGTGGTATAGGTAGCGCTGAGTAGAGTTTATCATTTTTCGATAGAAAAAAATAAGATTTTTCCTTTTCAATAGTGGAATACATATATGAGAGCAGACACTGAGCTAATTTTATATTGGATCTCTATGTCAAAAATGTGTGTACAGTATTTTACAGAAAAAGGTCAAAATAACTCCAAAGTGTGTCTAATTTAAAGAATTTCTAAAAAAAAATCATTAGAAGCCCTATATATTTGTTTACTTGTTTACTTGTTTTCAAAGAAATGTCATAGGACCTTGAGCATTTGAACATACCTTTTTATAATGATTTTTTTAGTACAAAATAAATGCATAAAAATAAAAGAAATACTGTCCATATATGTGTGCTTTTAAAGTAAAAGTCGAATGAGGAGTACTATTGTCTGTGCATGTTTTGAAAGAGATGTTTATATGTAATCGAACATGTATCGTTGTTTTTCAATAAATGTAATGTTAGGAAAAAAATTGTGAAAATGTTCAGTGACTCTATTTTTTTTCTCTTTAATGAACTTTTGGAGTTAGAAATATATGTCTTCCTCAGACATCTAGTGGAGGAGAAAAAACTAGTGGACAAAAAGGTAGATGACCTAGCCGTTTTTGATAATTGCGTATCTAAATGATACCAAAGAAGCTTTAAATATCAATTGAAGAAGAATCTCAGTAGTATTTCCTTTCCCAGCCAACCTCCTTAAATGCTTGCAATTGTTAAATATTCTATATTTTTAATTTATTTAATCGATCGTTTTTATATCTATATACATCCAAATAACATTATTAACACATGCAATAATGATAAAATCGTACTCAGTGAGTTGGAAAGATATACGAATAGTATCGCTATCTCTTTTAACATTTGTATCTTGTTGTGTTTTGTTGCGTCGTAAAGTACTTGAATGCTACATTTCCTGTTCGACTTTTATATCTACCTTTGTCGCAATAGTGTATTAGATAATTAACATCTAATCCGTCGTTAAGACAGCAACTTTATCTTTGTGGAACTTGAATGTGTAGGTAAGAAATGATTGGTTTCCGAACGATATTGTAACAAGGACGTATATAAGTGTCCTTGATTAAACAGTAGCGTCTAATATTGCTCATGCATTTCAATCAAATGCGTGTGCCAATATGTGCATTTATAGCAATAATTATTTACTTTTTGAAAAGTTATGGTTCGCAAATACACGTGTTTGTGATTATGTCTATAACCATAAATCGAATTAGATTACTTGATATACGACGTAATGCACATTCTAAGGAAAGATACAAATATCGGACAGGGAAAGCAGCATTCAAGGACGACAGTCAACCACAAAACATAAAAACAAACACGCAAACAGACAAACGAGAAGGCAAAGTAATAAAAAATGCAAACGACATTACAAACACAAAAGGGTTGACAATAGGGCTACCGCATCGGAACGGTCAGTGGCAACAAAGGCCACTTGGGGTTTAAACCGGTTCTAGGCTGCACCAAACCTCACACTTACCCTACTGAGCAAAAAGGTAGGATAGTGTATTTTTGATAATACTTATCATAAACACATAGCTCTTATGCTAAACAAATATATTATTTTGCATTTGGAGGGTGATTGAACAAATGCATGCTGTTTATTGCAAAAAACATTGGCGTACATGTAAGATATATAACAACCATTTTAATTATTGGCTTTTACGGTGGGTATGTTTAAACTATCGTTGGTCGACTATACTTGTAACTAAATATTCTTGTCTTGGCCTGAGTACATTAGTAATTTACAGTACGTTTAATTTAACAGGCTGATGAACGCATGGGCGGTCTTAAGTGAAAAGGAGAAACGGATGGTTGGCAAATTGACGTATCATTTGTCATTATTGACAAAACAGGAAATTCTATGTTGTTAACTGGTGAATATTGTGAATAAGAAAGATTGCGTAGTATATTGGTTATTTATGGTTACGATGTTTTATGTGTATCTATCAAGTCTTAAACAAATATGGCTAGGCGCCACCTTCTCCTAGGAGTTGTTGTTTTATGGAACATTCGTACAGTTTTTATTGTATGATGCCTTCTGATTTTAAGTATTGCAATCTCGCTTTTGATTAGAAACTAGCACACATCATGAATGGAATGTCTATTAAAGTGACTCATCTATATTGCGTGTGATGTTTGGATGTTTTAACTACATTACGTCGTCTATCCAATGCTCATGAATGCGGATTTATGTCTTCGAATTAGTATGCCACTTACTAGCTTAGGTCTCACATTTGACCATTTTAATCTCATATCCTCATGGGGGATAAGGGCCAACAAAGTGCCGGGGTCAATAATTAAACAATATTTTAAAACTTATTTGGGTTCTACAAAACGTTAACCTTTACGCTACACAGTCTCTATATCAATCGATTGTTTCTTTGTAGGTGTGTCCTTATTTGTAACTTCATGTTCACCAGGTCATGTCGAAATCGGGTATTTAAGCGAGTAAATATCACTGTCGTGTAACCTGTACGGCTACTGTACGGTTATATATACATGTTTATGAACTGCGCTGAAGATGAAGATAAGAATGTTTGTGTTGCAGGATACATTTTCGTCTCCAAAGAGAAGCGTTTTCAGTGTTGTGTTGGTATACGGGGAACTGAATTTAGCAATAAATGTCTTACATCGGTGTACTTATTGCAATTAACAAAGAAGTGTTCAGCGTTTTCTACGAGACAACAGATATACAATGGCGAATCGATCATATTTTTTGAAAACATGTCGTTGTTGAGGAAACTGCAATTTAAATGTGTCTAGTGAGCAGTATTACAATGAAGGTTTCTTTGTCGTAAGTTGTAGTTTAATGGAATGTTGTTACTGCATGTATCACGATTAAGTGAGTTTTTGAAAGAAAAAACTGTTCCGGCGTCACGTGAATGTTCAGGTAAGTTCATGATTCCATTCGCGAATGACAGAGGAGAGAAAAGAGTCGTGCTGATATTTTGCATGGGATTTAATAGTTTTGATGTTTATTGCATTTCGTAGGTTATATCTAGGGATGTTACTGATAGAAGCAGGAACTATATCAGTGAGGATTTTGGGATTAAATGCTTTACCATTTTATAAAACATGATGAATGTATGGTTGCGGCACCTGTTTCCAAGGGTTCCCCAACCGATTTCTCTGTATAGGTTGTCAATGCAGACACGTTTTGTTGCCCCAGTTACTATCCGTGCATCCTCATTTTGCATTTTGTCTAACTCATATTTTTCGAATTATCATATATTATACAAAACTCTCCAGAATCTACAGAGGAAATTGTGTGTTTTTCACGAGGGTCTTATTGCAAATTTGAAGGCTGCTGGTATTACAGGAAATCTCTTAAAATGGTTCCAAAGTTATCTTAGTGACAGAAAACAATGCGTTTTCTTACCTGGTACCAAATCGAATTGGAATAACATTAAAGCTGTTCCCCAAGGCTCCATCTTATGGCCTCTTTTAGTCCTATTCTACATTAATGATATTGCTATAGACATCAAATCAAACATTCGTTTTTTTGGCAGATGACACGGGCCTATTTATTGTAGCAGATAATCCAATCTCTGCTGCAAATACACTTAATTTGATCAACTAAAAATATCAGTTTGTACAGATCGATGGCTTTTCTGTACTTTTGGTTTTTATGAATATTGAGTTCTTCTCAACCCGGGGCTAAAGGGCGTGAGCGGTAGCTAGCATATTTCACTACCGCTCACTTGTCCTTATTTCACGCACAATTATTTTCATAAACCACCCGCCTGTATTCATGTACGATCAAATGATAACTGAAATTCATGAACATAAGCACATCGGTGTCACCGAACTTGATATAAGAGTTTCAATAGA
>JAWPHD010020508.1:0-31542 GCA_037043455.1 Cyrtodaria siliqua | reverse complement strand
CAACTGGTAAATCTTTTGAAAGTTTTAAGAAAAGAAGAAAGCTTAAAAAACTTAAGAAAATGCAGGCTAAAAAAGAATTAAGTCAAAATGATAAATACAAAAAACAAATGGCTAAAGTAATCCAAGAGCTGCAAGAAAATCAAAAAGAAGAAAAAGAAGAAAAATTAAAACTAGTTGACAAACCAATGTGTGGCTATTTTAAAGCATACGAAATATCTGCCGGGAAATACAAACACCCTCAAAAACTATTCCGTGATAAAAAATCCATTATTACAAAACAAATAAGCAAAGAGCTGACAAAGATGAATGGATTAAAATTTCAATTAGGTCTTACTGTAAATTTATTTAAAGATGATGGTGATACCAAAAAATAAACCACAGCAATATTACACAGCGAGCAAAATGCAATCTTAAACTCTGAAAAAATAAATGAGTTGTACGATAAATCATCTGCAAATATACAAGAGAGCCTTGAAAGATTTACAAACACAGCATCCGGATTAGAAATTGAATACTGTGTTACGTTTTACTTAAATATTGCAAAGTAAGAGCCGTTAAAAGGTTCTTCATATATTTCTTTACCCAAAGCAGTAGCTGATAAAAAAGCAATTATAAATGTGATAAACAATGATGATCAGTGTTTGTTTCATGCAATAAATTCAGCTTTAAATCCAGCTAAAAAGAATTCTGATAGATTATCAAATTATCCTAGTACAGAGTTCTTAAAGAAAGAGGGTATTGATTTTCCCACTCCAATTTCTCAAATTTCCAAAGTAGAGAAACAAAACAACCTTGCTATCAACGTTTATGGATATGCTATAATAGGAAAAAATAAAAAGGTATCTGTTTTTCTATATAAAATATCAGAACAACCAAAAGATATTGAACGAATTAATTTGATCTTAATATCTAAAGACACTGAGGTTGAATCAGAGAACGAAGACGATCCAAATAATGAAGAAGGAATTATAGATACCAACTATAACCCTGATTATTGTATACTTTCATATTGTCCCGTTTAGTTTGCATTGTGCTAAGCGTGCAATATTCTACGATATTGCACGCATTCATATTGCACGGGAACTTTTGCTCGTGCTTAAGAGCCGCGAAATAGAAATAAGGAACTACTTTCAAATAAAAATAACGGAATCCTTCCTATAGTGTCAACAAAATAATACGTTTTTTTTCAACCTTTTATGGCAAAAATTGATAAAATAACTGAAATGGTCACTCACCCACTGTTTTTAACGTTATCGAATGGTAAACAAACTTTAGAAAATGGCTTGTTGTTTTTAATGACGTCATCCGACGTCGACGTCGTTTTCGCGCAAAATAATCATCCACACAAAATGAAACTGAATGGCAAGATAGAAATTCCATCAAAAGCTATAAAAATAACACAAATACAATGAAAAGTAATAGTCATACAATTAACATTGATCGAAAACAATATGAAAGTATACAATAAAAAGGTTATTGAATTTGTATGGCTAAATATTACTTTGAACTCGTTGTTTTGGCGCAGGACGACTCGCAAGCTCGTCGTCCTTTGCCAAAACAACTCGTTCCAAGTAATATTTAGCCATACAAATGCAATAACCTATATGATTATTCCAAAGAACCAAAAAAATTAACAACAAAATATCACTATTGCTGGATTAAAAATCTGAATAGACTACTCTGGGACCAAAACAAACATAAAGGTCAAACTTACTTCTGCGATCGTTGTCTTCACGGCTATTCTGGAAAAGAACTACTAACCAAACACAAAGAAGACTGTGATGGTATTAACAAAAATTCTTGCAGAATAGAAATGCCGCAAGAAGGTAAAAATACTGTAAAATTTAAAAATCATCAAAATCAGATGCCTGTGCCTTATGCAATATATGCTGATTTTGAAAATATAATCAAACCGCAATCAATCAAATTTGGAAAGAAATCAGAAATTCAAAATGTACACGAAGCTTGTGGTTTTGGATACCAGGTTGTCAGATTTGATGGCAAAGCTGAAGAACCTGTTATTTACAGAGGTGAAGATGTTGTTGAAAAGTTTTTAAATCACTTAGAATGTGAGAAGAGCAACATTAATAAAATATTTGCTCACCCAAAACCATTAATTATGACACAACAAAATGAGGAAGATTATGAAAAAGCAACACACTGCTGGATATGCGAAAATGAAATAGGTAGGAAATGTGGCAAAAACTGTAAAGTAAGAGATCACTGTCATTTTACAGGAGAATACAGAGGTGCAGCACATAAAAACTGCAACCTAAAACTAAAACTAAAACCAAACAAAACACATATACCTGTTATATTTCACAACCTCAAAGGATATGATAGTCATCTTATAATGCAAAAAATACATAAAATGACAGGTAATATTACATGCATTCCAAACAACGCTGAAAAGTATATTTCATTTAGTGCTGGACAACTTAGATTCTTGGATAGCTTTCAGTTTATGGCTTCGTCTCTGGAAAAATTGGTTGATGCAACAGGCACATCTGATTTTAAAATTACCAAAAATCAGTTTAGACAAACAAATTTACCTCTGCGAAAAGGTATTTACCCGCATGAATATATGGACAGTGTGGAAAGATTTAAGGAAACGAAATTACCACCTATAGAAAAGTTTTACAGTTCAAGTAAAAAGCTCAAAGACAAAGATTATGAAGATTATGAATATGCTCAAAAACTATGGAAAGAGTTTAACTGTAAAACTCTTAAAGACTATCATAATTTATATCTAAAACCTGAACTTTTACGAAAAGGTGTTTATCCATACGAATATATGGACAGTATGGAAAAATTTAAGGAAACTCAATTACCGCCTATAGAAAAGTTTTACAGTAGTCTCTCAGATGAAAGTATAAGTTCCAAAGATTACGAATACGCTCAAAAAATATGGAAAGAGTTTAACTGTAAAACTCTTGGAGACTATCATGATTTATATCTAAAAACTGATGTAACTCTGTTAGCAGATGTGTTTCAAACTTTTAGAAAAACATGTATGAATGCATATAAACTTGATGCTTTACATTATTATACAGCACCTGGATTATCTTGGGATGCTTTACTCAAACATTCAAAAATAGAATTAGAACTTTTGACAGACATTAATATGCACTTTTTTATAGAAAAAGGTATGCGTGGTGGAATTAGTATGGTATCAAAGCAAACAATTCACATGTAGCTGAATATAACCCTAACGAGGAAAACAACTTTTTAATGTATTATGATGCAAATAATCTTTATGGGTGGGCAATGAGTCAGCCACTTCCATATTCTGGCTTTAAGTGGGTGGAAACGTTGCCAGAGCCAAAAGAAAGACGAGAAGGAGAAGGATATTTTCTAGAAGTTGATTTGGAATATCCTAAAGAACTCCATGAATCTCATAATGACTATCCACTTGCACCGGAAGGATTAGCAGTGAAAAAAGAATGGTTGTCTGAATACCAATCTTAGGAACAAAGAAAAGTATGTGATAAATTACAAAAACCTGGAACTGTATTTACCTTTAGGCATGAAACTAAAGAAAATACACAGAGTATTAGAATTTAATGAAAAACCATGGATGGAATCATACATCTGTGTTTGGCAAGACAATGGAAAATCTACGCAAGCGGACAGATATAAAACTAGTCAGAACTGACGGCTCTGAAAAAGAAAAGATAAGAAAAATAATAGCCAAACCTAACTTTAACAGGCGTATACAATTTTCAAATGAATTATCAGCAGTACATGTGAACAAAACAAAATTAACACTAAACAAACCAATCTATGTTGGGATGTCAGTATTGGAATTATCAAAGTATATGATGTACGATTGGTATTATAATACTTTGAAGAAAAGGTATGGAAATAACTGTACTTTATTATACACAGATACTGACAGATTGCTTGTAGATATAAAAAAAGAAGACGTATATAAAGATATGTCTGAAATGAAAGATGAGTATGATCTAAGTGAATATCCTGAAAATCACCCAATGCATGATGATACAAACAAAAAAGTATTGGGTAAAATGAAAGACGAATGTAATGGTGTTGCTATAGATGAGTATGTTGGATTAAGACCCAAACTATATTCTATTTTGATAGCTGATGAAAAGATTATTAAGAAAGCAAAGGGTGTAAAAGAATATGTAGTTAAAAAACATATAAACTTTGAAAACTACAAGGATGCATTGTTTAACAAGAAAAAATACACCCATGAAATGAATATGATACGCTCAATAAAGCATGAGATATATGGTATAAAAGTAAACAAAGTATCACTGTCACCATTTTACTCTAAAAGATACATAGCACCAGACGGTATTACAACTGATGCTCATGGTTTCTATAAAAACTTATGAATTTGGGTATCAGCATTAACAATAAGTAATTCCTCTTTGACAAATCCTCTCTGTGGCGCTGGTAATTTCAGATAATAAACTCTTATACCTTGCGTCACCATATAACTTTTAATCTTGTAAATATCTACACTCCACATTGGATCAGTTGCTCTGCGTCTTCCACCTTCTTGTTCCCCGGGTTGATATAAATATCTTACACTTGCATTCATACAGATAGGATCATCTTTTAATATTTTTGTTTCAACAGGAGGAGGCTTTTTTGTCTCCGCATTTATGGCTTTAACAACTTCTGGTAATCTCTTTACCCATTCTCTATTACGTTTTTGGGAATCTATTTCCTTAGCATACTGATAACCAAACAATCTTTCAGCTAATGTTCTGTTAAATCTTTCAACTAAAGCTTGGTCTCTGTGTATTTCTGTTCTGCCTCGTCTGATATTTACTTTGTGTTTGACCATTAATTGCGATACTGCACCCATGAATTCTCTGCCTGGATTCACTTGTAATAACTTTGGATATTTTAAATGTCGACTGTATATATTCTCAAATTCTTTAGCAACTTCTTTACTATCCTTGGAAGTCAGTGGCTCTGCTTCTTTATATCTACTTGCAATATCAACCACAGTCAATGCATATTTATATGTCTTGCGGCCACGACCATAGCCAAAAGTATCATGCGGTAAAAATAACAAATCAGCTTGATGCACTCCATTCTTAGCAGAAACATCAAACCTGGGTCTAACTATTTTCTTTGGCGCAGGTAAATAAATCTGACACACAGCTTGTTTCTTTAAAAATTCTAATGCCTTTTTTTCACTAACACCAGCCTCTTTTGATAATTTTTTAACTGCTGTGTAACCTCTCCAAAATCCTTTTGGGCTGTAATAAATCTTTTCCATTTATTTCTACTAAAGATTAAACTTTATATAACTATAAAGAAAAAATGGATATCACAACTGCACAATTTGATGAAATGCTTGAAGAGCAAAATCAAAAAAGCACAAAGAAATGGACAGACTTGGAACTAAATAAAATATACACTATTACAGATACGAAAATAGTAGAAACTGAATATGGTCCATCCATGGTATTGACATTATTAGACAATGGTGAAGTATGGGCGCCTGGTCATCTCAAAGATAAAATAGAGAAGAGTGCTAAACCACCATATTATATGCGACCACTTGGATTGAAACCATGTAAAAACAACAAAAAAAATAGGTATCATGCATATGACTTAGTCTTTTCAAAGTAAACTTAGTCATTTCAAATCCAAAAAAGTCCAAAGTAATTATAGTTTTAAACTATTTTTTTTTATGAAATCAATTTGTACGCCACAAATCCAGTTGCAGCCATGCCCACCACAATAAACGTAATTTCTCTATTCTGTTGATCCGGAGATGGTGTATAAAAATCACTCAACTTGGTCTCCGGTTCCAAAAGCAAATGTTTACCAGTTATGTAATAATACTGTTTCATAGCTTGGTCCACATCATCAAAGTCTGCTCTGCATGATGCTCTTTTTGCAGTTGCTTGTTAATAAAATCTAATCTCTCTGTTCTTTTTTTATTCCACTCCACTTGTGCTGAGTTTAATTGTTCTACTGCTTTGTCATGTCTTTGTCTTTCCTCATCTGAATGACTTCCCATTTTTGAAAAGAAATAATTTGAACCGCTAAACGCTAATGCATTTGTTAATGCTCCACCTATCATCATTGCTACTGCACTTGCCATTTTTTATATATATATTTTTAAAAATTATTTCATAATATCTGCAGGAATAATACCTTGCTTAATCAACATATCCTTTGTAGCCATTGCTAACATTATATCCACAGACAGCATTCCAAAATCTACCATATTAAAATCCACTTTAGGGGCTGGTCTTTTTAGTAGTTTTCTGCCAATCTCAGAATATCCAATAGTTAGAAGTGTTTCCACTCCTGCGTGATACATCATATTTACAATTTGTTTTCCGTCAATACTTGCTGTCATTTTTTTTTATGATTATTTTTTTAAAATAAATTATTAAAAATCAAACGGGTCTTTTGGTGCAACATGAACAGGTTGCACAGCTACAGGTTGCGTAGCAGATTTCTTGTTATAAGTATACAAACCCAACCCAGCAATGCCTAATAAAACCAGACACGGTTGAATATAATTTTTGTATACGTTTATTTTGATTTCTGGTTCCTCTTCATCTATTGTTATTTTTGTTATTTGATTTGCAGCATCTTGCTTTGTAGCATCTTGAAGCAAACGCTTTGCCTTTTTTGCCGCTGCTCCTTTTTTTCCAGCTTCTACTCGTTTTGGATTTTTTACTTTTTGTTGTTCAACAGGTTGTGTAACAACAGGTTGTGTAACAACAGGTATAACTTCACTCTCTTGATTCTCCATTTATATTATCTATATTTTTATTTTTATTAAAATCAATATGTCTGACAGTTGTCAGTATAGCTGTAAATGGTGCTAAGCACATTCCATACCTGTAATACAACTCACAACAAGCACTTGTCAAAGCATGATTAATAAATGGGTCTTCCTCCAAATCTTCTATCAGTTTTGGTGGATTGGTTACATTAAAATATTTTGATACTCCCATCACATACAAGTTAATAAAAGAATTGCATAAAGTCTTGGTCATACTTGCCCCAAGCCTTGCTTCATATCTGCAGTAAAGTTTGTTAATTTCATCCGGGGGCATGCTATCTATAGTCGTGAGTTGTATGTCTTTACCCAAATATTGACGACTACCACCGCCAGCCACTATGGCTGATAATCTTTCTTTTTTTGTTTCTTGTTGCTTTGATTCATCACGTTCCGTAAAACCTTCCGACATATCTTGTAATAGTTCTTCCGCATTCATTTTTATATTAATAATTTTATTTTTTATCTTGAAATAAATATAAAACATAAAACAACCAGCTGCGATATTCATGCAAGTAGTAATTGTTAGTATTGTTAATAGCATTGTTATTAATATTGCTATTTTTTTTATTAGCATTGTTAATTTGCTGCGAGCATTGTTATTAACATTGCTACTTTACTATGAGCAATGCTATAAGCATTACTATATTTTCTGATATTTTCATTATATTTTCATGTCAGTATTGCTATTAACATTGCTACTTTGCTGTTAGTATTACTATTAGCAACAAAGCAATGCTGTTAAAAAAAAGAATTGCTAGTAGAAATTATTCAACACAATAACCAGTTGGTTGGTCAGTTCTCAATATCAACTTGGAATATTTAGTCTTAGCTAAAGCTTTTCTTATTCTGGTTCTCTCCTCCAGCGTTGGAATAACATCATTCTCTCTCAAACAATTTTCATAACTATCTCTGTCCTTGGTGTAAAATATACACAACCATTTTGCTTGCTCTCTCAAATCTTTCAATACAGAATTATATCTCTGTGAAATAACCCATACTGATTGTTTAGCGTGACGACCAGAGAATGCCAACTCTGATAACATATCTTTTTTCTTTGTTAATTCTTTTGTGGCGGAGCAATCATCAATGATGTATAGTGTGGGCTTGCCAGCATATCTTTTGAAAAACAAACGCAACAGTTCTTGTAACATTTCTTTGCCGTTGCTAACGGGATTGACAATTATTATTTTTTTATCTTTTGGGTTTTTCACATCACCTATCCAGGATCTATTTTTATAAGCCTCGTTCCACTCTATGGTTGGACACAATATAATTATATGTTCAAAAACTCCAACATACTCTTGTTCAAGTATGTCAAGAACAAACTCTGTTTTGCCGCAGCCTGTCTGACCACAAATAATGGCACTGTGTGAATATTTAGGATATTTTTGTTGTAAACTAGTATCCTGCTTTTTTAAATCTTCCATCTTCGAAATTGATTTGCGCATCTTGTATTATATATATATAAATATTTAAAGTTTGATCTGCATCTGCTTTTTTATTTATTAATATCGTTATGCCTTCACTGCCGTTTTCTATTCTTCTTCCACTGCCGTGTAATAAATTGTCATCATATGTTCTAAGGTCAAGCCACAAAGCATATGATTTTGTCAGATAGGTCTCAAGAGAAACACTGGTAAAGTTTAAGTCTCTCGCTACTATTTCTGTCTCTTTGTTTCTTTTTGATGTCAAGGCAAAATATTTGTTAATTTCATCCCAATGTTGATATGCCCTCATGCCGTGACTATACAACTGATTTGGTACTCCCTCTATTGTCATTTCAACCTTTTCAATCTTTGGGTTGTAATAGGTTTCTGTGTCTGTTCTTTCTGGGTCTTCAAACAGCATTAGAATACCTTTCATGCTCCGTGCTGGTACATTAATGTTGATGTTCCAAAGGGTTTCAGATTTGTTTGCTATTATTTTTCTATGTCGCAAGATACGATCATACATAAATGACATCTTACCATTGGTTTGCTGTCTTATTTGTCTGGCTAATTCAACATCACTTACCGTATCAAATTCCAAGCAGATATTTTTTATTACATAAGATGCATCAGCATCAGTGCTTTTGATAACTTTGTTATAATCGTTAAATGTTAATTCATATTCTAACCTATTACCAAGCCCCGCTTGATAAAATGGCATATGACTTTCTAACATTTCAAAGTCCAGTGGAATACAAAATCTATTTCCATAAGCTGCTGCTATAGCTTCATTTCCGGTGTCTGCGGAAGCATCTCCCGCACCAACTCTATGTTTTAGCATGTTTGATTTACCAATACCTTGGTAAGCTGGGTTTAATCGTTCGGTAGGGCTTTTCCATAAATCTACATAACAATGATATATATCACTGTCATCTATTGATATGACTTCATTGCCACTTATTCTTATTGTCATTTTTTTCACAATTGTTCTGCCCAGATTCTGATATAAAGTACGGTTGGCGTCTGTTCTGCTTTTAAGTTCGTTTTCAAAGGCAAGACGAGCAGTACGTGGAACTATCACATCATTAGTACTTAGGTTGGGAAATCTCACAAGCAGTTGCTGGTTTTGGTCTATTGTTGAGGGATTATTAGTTATTACTACACTTGTGCGGATGCCCTTGGCACCATGAGGCTCTCTTAGTTTTCTATGAGGGCTGAGTTTGTTCCCGTAAGCCGACATTGATTTTATATTTTAACTATATTTTTTAAAATTAAATAAAATAAACAATGGCTGAAGGAGGATTTGAATTTGAAAATCCTACGTTTGATCCAAATGTTGAAGATGTTGATGAAGATACAGATGCTTTTATAAGTGATTTGCTGCGTAAAGAATCAGAATTTACACAACCTGGCTCAGAATTCCAGAGACAAATTGTAAATGAAAATAACCATATTGATCAGCTTGAAGGGGAAGATAAAACAAAAGAACAACTAACACAAAAAAGGTTGTTAGTAGATCAATTTTTTACTGAAGTTAATGCTGAGATCAGCGGAATTGATTATAAAGATGATTTTAGAGTAGATGAGGACGAAATCGGTAGAACAATGTTATATGCAGTTCGGCTGGGAACGGATGATGTTCCACTTACCTATTATAAGGGAAATAATCCAAACGAACCAATCAAGTTTTATGTGCTGGACACTTTAGTTAAAAAACATGGTGTTGACTTCGTAAAAAATAATTTAAACATTTATGATTATTTAGTTCCACGTGAAAGAAAGGCTCAGGGTAGGGCAGAATTATCATCCTTGGCAAAAACAAGAGATACCATCACAAAAGAAGGAGAAAATATACCAATGCAAACTTTTTCAACAACTGAAGATGTACAAAATACAGTAGATGCTGTAAATACAATTGAGAGTGATTTGAGTAATACAATAGATGAAACTCATCCTAAAACTGCTGTTCAAACACAAACAGAAGGTCTAACAATGCGAGAGTTACAAGGTTTAGACAAGGTATTGCAAAGCTCCCGCGGAGAACTTATTAATAATCTTTCAAAGCTCACTGAGCTTGATAAAGACATAACAAAAGAAAAAGAAAAATTAGAACAAGTTAGCACCCCCGGGCAGGAGGATGAGTTTAAACAAGAGCGCATACGTGACAGAATAAACAACTTAGAAGATGAAAAAAGTGCACGACTTGAAGCGGCGAGTGAAAACAAAGAAGCATTACGCAGTCAAATAAACAGGATAAAAGAAACTATAAATAAGGTGTTAAAAGAAGACACAACATTGGGTGAGAGAATCAAAACCTTGTTTAGGGAGCAAGGTATTACTATTGTTAGTATTTTGACTGCCTTTGGTATGATTATTGGGGTATTAGTTGATGCCATTATTCCTACATCAAGTGCTGCGCCAACTCCAACTCCAAAACCTGATCCATCAAGTGTAAAAGACTGGATAAAAAACAACTATTTAATCTTGGTAAACTTCTTGCCAACCTAGCTGGTAAAGCTGCTGCAGCACTTCCAGGAGTTATTGGTGCACTTGTATCATGGCTTTTATCTGCAACAGGTAATGTTATTAATTGGCTTGGTAACAATCTATGGGCTTTGCTTGTGTTTGTTTCCGGTTTGTTGTATGTGGCAGCTAAAGAGTGGTTTAGTAAATCTCGTAGATAAGTAATGCAGCAAGACCTATTACTATAGTACCAACAATTATAGTTGTTTTGTTATCTTCGTGTTCAATTGCTATTTTTTGTATTTCTGGTGGGTTATGTTCCACAGTTTTATGTATTGATTTATCAAAGTCAGAATGTTCCGGTAAAAATTTCTTTGTTGTGGTGCCTTGAAAAGGTTGAATAATTTTTGGTGGCACTGGTTTTACATTTACATCATTATTCAATCCTAATGCTTGTGCATCGGTTGCTATTACAATTTCATTATTGTAGTATTGTATTATTCCGATTCTTAATTCCATGTCACTCGGAGACATGTACAATCCACTTCCATAGACAAAATTTACTTTACTTCTTGCATATTTTAAGGTGGTTTCATATCTTGAAATTTGACTGGGCAAGTCGATGGGGCTATTTATTGCGTCCTCTACATTTGCTAAAAATTGTTTCTGTGCATCAAATGCTGTTCCAGTTCCAAGTATATCTGTTCTTGTTTGTGATTGTGAACCAAGAATTGCCCAGCAGTATGTTCTTATGCTGTCATTGATTCTTTCTACTCCAGCTCTTGTAAATCCAGATGAACAATCTAGTATAAAAGTAGAGCAGCTATTGTCAGCCTCAGATCCTTGTGCAATGTAATCAATGTGATATGTTTTATCACTCTCATAGACTGTAAAACTCATCGTTTTGTTGTCGTATACAGTATTTACCAAAGGATGATAACCAATATTTGTCCAGTAATTATAAATTGTTCCTAGACCATTATTATAGCTTTGTTTCTGTCTCCAGTCTGAATATAAGTCAACATTAAACTCCTTGCATATTCTCTCGTAAGCGTTTCGGTTATATGTGTTATTAAACGCATTCCAATTTGAGTCTTGCGGCATTGCTACACTCATCTCAAATAATATTCTTCTGACTTGGTAATAGACATGAAATCGAAATAACGAACCAACCAAAGTATCAGCTTTTAGATGATTGTTAAAATCAATACCACATCCAGTGGTCGCACACCAAATAGCAAAGTTCAACTGATTTTGCCAAAATGACATCTAATCTGTTCCCCAGCGTTAGACTATAGCATCTGATTTGACGTATGAAAGTTTGTATTTTTCAAAGACATCTGGAAATGATGCTTTAAAGCCTTTACCGTCTGATGTAATAACTATGTTTTGATTTATTATATCTATCACTTTCTTGCTAAAAGTATTTAAATATTGAGCATCCGGGTTATATTTGAATTCTTTAGAAATCATTTTTATTTATGTTTTTATATATATATATTAAAAAAAATGTTTCATACAATTTCATACATAGACAACTCTATTAATTTACAACAGTATATCGATAATAGAGATGGAAATAAGCGCGTTGGATTAAAAAGTTTTACATACACTATTGGTTGGTTTAATATTATTCATGAAACCCAGACAAAATAGAACATTTTCCAGGTGGACTCTATAACATTCCATACTTAGCAAAAAATTTTAAAAAGCTAAATGAAAATATTATCCTGGACAGTATTGAGCAAATTGGTACAGCCATTATAGATACTCCAATAGAGACACGAATGTCAAGCGGTCTTTCAAAAATGCTGGGATTCAAGGACAGAAAATGGTTGACAGGTACTACTTTAGGAGATTACCCAATTGATTTAGCTCCTTATAAACAGCTATATGTTCATCTGAAACAAGTTAATACAAGTAGTAATTATTTCAATGGTGCACCAAGCACTATTATAGGTGTTGTACCTGTGGTAAATAAGCAGTATGGAGATATTGTATATACAAGTTTTTATCCTGAATATCACTGTCTTATGAATGGTGCAATTACTGAATTGAAAATAGAAGTTAGAGATGAGTATGGCAACAAGATATTTAATCACGGTTTGCCTATGAGTTGTGTTTTAGAAATTATTTAAAAAATATATTTTTATAAAAAAACAATGAGTATATTTGGATCACCAAGCCCTAAAAAAACAGAAGACTTAGAGGCTTTGATAAATAATGTTCAAGATTTATATAGACGAATTGTGCCTTTTGTTTACCAGTTTAATCATTTGAGAGATAGAGTTGATAATCTTAAATATGGGATTATAACAATATTTGCAGAGGATAAGGGCCCACTTGTGTCAAACAGAATACTCTCATTTGGTAACGGCGGGGCAGAAAAAAATGTGGGGCATGTAATGACGGATTATGGGAATAGGTTTAGCATGTGAACGATTAGTTGGTGACGTAACTGTAATAGTTTCTGTCAATGGTGTTGAACAACCAAATTATAGTATAACGCTTCACATCATTCCAAGCAATCATGATAACTTTGATAAACCTTTAGAGATTGGTGCTGGTTCTGTTGTTAACTTTGTATGCAAGGTTGCTAACGCTACAGCTGTAAATACGGTGGCATCATTATTAATTGAATTAATTTAATTTTTTATTTATTAATAAAAAATGAAGCAACCAACAACACCAAGTATATATCCTGAGTTGCCAGTGGAAGACGGACAAAATTATAGATTACAAAAGATTTCAGAAATTGAAAAAAAGTTAATTACAGAACGAGATATACGTCAGTCACTTTATAAAAAATATAAACGTGGTATTAATATTACAGATGGAATTGACACTACCTTGATATCAGCAGGTGTTATTATGGCTGGGATTGGATTTGTTAATCCAGTTTTGTTACCTTTGGAAATAGCAGCAATAGTATGTGGAGCTACAGGTGTTTGTGTTAATTTTATCAGACGCAAGCTTAATGTAAAAGCTCAAAAACATCATGAAATAAAAACTTTGGCAGAGGCTAAGTTAAATAGCATAAAGCAGTTAATATCAAAAGCGTTGAGTGATGCACAAATATCTGATCAAGAGTTTAAGATGACTTTAGATGAGTAAGATAAATATTATAGTTTAAAAGAAGACACCAAACAAAAAAAGGCTAAAATAAGTGAAGATCAAAAAAAAGAACTAGTAGAGCAGGGAAGAAAGGAAGCAATGGCAACCTTACAAAAAAGTCTAAAAAGTGTGTAATAAATTGTTTTAGTAATATGTATGAGTACGATCCACCACCTTTGTATTCAACCTAAGTTTTAATGTCTAACCTCTATTTTGTAATAAAATTTAAACATCCAAATTTAAAACATTTTCACAATTCAATCTTAAAATCTTGGGTTATTTAGCGCCTGGGACATGCTAAATAACCAGTTTAATTGACTTAATTTTCAGTAAACTGAAATTTTTTGTGTGGTGATTTTAGATTATTTGGGGTGATTTGGGTTTTGAGCCAGAAACCCCAAAATACATATATATAATTCCACATTATTACCTCATTAAACTGAGTCTGGTGAAGGCCATACAACCCCAGTTACAACTGTACTAAAATTATAGCAGACGTGGCACTAATGGACTGGTCAGTGAAGACTATTTCATTTAACAATTATCTGCTGCGTTTTATAACTGTTGAATTAAAAAAATAATGAAGTGATGCCAGCTGTTAATGAGGAAGATAAGCGAATGAAGTGAATGTTATGTACAGAAAACCACACACGTTTCATTATGCGAAGTACGGTCAACTTCAATAAAGGTATATCTTTGTAGGTTATCTTTGGAACATATTTAGACACTTTCATTATCATTGTTCTAAACGTCAACCTAGTTTCGCAATGATATTAAACGATGTCGTTTGACCTATCTTAGTTTTATCAAAAAAACATACACAAACCACACATTGAGTATGTTTTGAAAAAGCTGTTTGGGTCGGATGGTGCTGACCCACCTACTTGCATGTAGAAACATGAGGAAAAGGTAAAATATACGCCTTCTTTTGATTTTGCAACAAATTATGAACACATGCACAAATGTATGATTTAACCTTTAGAAGTACTCTTCAAAAGTTGAATTTTAATTTTTTAGCAAGGTTGTTTTGTTTAATTACCTTGTCAACCAATCAAAATTAAGAGATTCTGTGTAATAGCTCCGAATTTACTCTGGAACTTTTTCCCTGACAGCTGATTGGTTGGTAATTGGTGTAGCCTGATCACAAAGGTAAACAAAATGTCCGAATTTACTCTGGAACTTTTTCCCTGACAGCTGATTGGTTGGTAATTGGTGTAGCCTGATCACAAAGGTAAACAAAGTGTTTTCCACGTTTCCATATTGGTTCGTTTCAATACCAACAGCGCTTTGAATAGCATAGCAACTGTATAAAACAAAAATCTAATACTGATGTTTGTCCGAAAAGCAGGAATGTTTACATAGTCAACCACATTTGAACGCATCTCTCCCGTAGCTGTATTATGATTCATTTAGTTCTTATGTTTCCATCAGTAAAGTGCTAGGAGGTCGATTACCGGACGGCACATTTGAATCTTAGGTCTCCATTAATCGGACAGTTTCTCTATGCATATAAGGTTCACTACCCCAACTCCCACGAAAGTCATAGTTTGTCATGTGTACAACGGTTTAACCGTGTACTGTTTACACTATAGTGGGCATGCGCAGCTTGACACTTTCGAGAAACACAACCCACTGCCACATCCTAGTGTATACATGTACAGCGGACAGCTTACCGTGTACTGTTTACACTATCGTGGGCATGCGTAGCCTGTCACTGTAGAGGAACACAGCCTACTGACACTGTCTAGAGTATACAGCCGACATCTTACCGTGTTCGTTTACACGATAGTGGGCATGCGTAGCGTGTCATTGTCGAGGAACACAGCCTACTGCCTCTGCCTAGTGTATACAACCGACAGCTTACCGTGTTCTGTTTACACTATAGTGTGCATGCGTAGCCTGTCACTGTCGAGGAACACACCCTACTGTCACTGCCTAGTGTATACAACCGACAGCTTACCGTGTTCTGTTTACACTATAGTGGGCATGCGTAGCCTGTCACTGTAGAGGAACGAAGCCTTCTGCCACTGCCTAGTGTATACAGCCGACAGCTTACGTGTACTTTTTACACTATGGTGGGCATGCGTAGCCTGTCACTGTCGAGGAAAACAGTCTACTGTTAAACGGAGTTATCATTCAAAAATATATGCTGTACACAATTAGGCTATATGCAATAGATATGTATTTTATTTCTCTTGAAAATTAGCAGTTTCCAGGGGAAATATGGTAATAAACGTGCAGGTTTGACATTCTAAAATTAAAAAAACTAACGGAAAATAAGCGTCAAAAATATGCATAACTCTTAAGGAACATTGGATTTTTATGGCATTGTAATGACCTCTTCCCACAGAAATTACTATTCCAGGAAGACCGTGATTTGTGGTGTGTAAGTGACAAAGATATACATAAAGTCAATGGCTGCGATATGTTTATACCTGTTCATGTTGAAACTCTCATTTTCTTTGTTCCAACCATTTTTACGTCGTGGGCCATACTATGTATTGCCCAGTTCGGTAGCATGGTTTGCTTCCTTTAAAGGGAAAGACAGAGTTATACATATTTTCAACTTCCCGTGAGCAAATTACTTTTCTTATCTCAAAACCGAAGAGCTTGTAAAGACATATTAGCATTGAAAGCCTGCTGACATGCTACATGACCGAGCAGTTTAGGTATATAAGTTGAGGCCAGATTAAAGTTATTTCTTTGTTCAGCATTGCTATATTGAATATGATCTAGGTTATAGTTAACAAAAACCCCCAATTTACTTGACTTCAATGATGAAAATTTAATAATTTAGCTGTACTAAATACAAAACTTTTCTGGTAATTGTTTATTGCTTTGGAACACAAATCAAACCAAAACACAATTAATGAAAAACCTGCTTTATATGTTTACTTCATGCAAAAGCTTTATTGAGCGGTCATGTGAATTTAATTGAATAACACAATTTGCTCATGCAATGTATGTCTAACCGTGATTTACAGTAAGGGTTGTAAGTATTGGGTATGCACACTATTACTCTTTCGATCGACAAATTAACATACAAAATAAACACCCATTCACTGAAAAGTAGTAGGGCCTATGCGAGTTTCGGACTTTCAGATTGGCAAACACTTCCCTTTGACATTGGGCTAATCCCAGTCAGTTGATCAATAGTGTTATTTGTATCGATACATTTTTAGCATTGTAGACGTTAACCTTCAGTTTCTGTATGCGATTCAATGCGTTTCTACGTGCATAAATACACCAAAGACCTTCGGAAATAAAAAGCCCCAGAAAATATAGATTACAAATTCCAACATTAGAATAGTATATGCTGAAATTATACTGTGTATGTTTTGTCGAAATAACATTGAGAAATAACCCAAAATCCATTATTAAACGAATAGATAGATAAAATAAAAAGTAGTGTATCCGATGTATCTTTGGACTAATGAATATGATTACGGATTGTCAATCCGGAGGTCTCGAGTTCGAATCCCGTGTTTAGCGAACTATTTTTTTCAATGATTAGGACAGTGATGTATTTTCGATGTTGCTTCAATTAACAACGAATTAAACATAACCCTATATATCATTATGAAGTCCTTGTATATATACGGGTTTACAGTAAGCTTAAATGTTGTAGTAAAACAAGCGTAAAGCCCCTCCCATTTGCTTTAGGTACACACCCACTAGCCTTATAAAGCGTATTATGTATACATGATGATCCATGTGTTTCATACCGCCTATAAATGCTGTCAAAATTAGTTCCGAATATCCGGGCGGGAAATACATTATCTCGATTAGTTATGGCAATATGCTAAGAGTGAAGCTTAATACACTAAAGGAAATTATTACAACAACTCCCCTCCCTTACATACCTCCACACACACAGTGACGGTACCCATATTGCTTTAATGAGATGGTCGTGTAGAAACCACAACAACCAAACGCAATGACACCGTAATTCCGCCCTTTACCACAAATTAAATCAAATGAGCAAACAAAACAGCCAATGAAGAGAACGATACACAACATACAGAGTGGTGAGGACAGGGTATTCGATTTGGATCTGTCAGTACTAAATACTAATTCCGTTTTCCATAGAAATTAGATGTAAAGTTACTTTTTCGCGCGAGCTAGACTCCTTCAAAACGGGTTGGACGGGCGACTGATTCACCACTGACCCGAGGCGCTCTCGGCATGACGGGTCAGTACCCGGCGCGCAGTCTCGACAGTGATGTGCAAAGTACAAACATTTCACTTGAATTGCGTTTATATTTACTGAGACATGATAATTAGAGGATTGATACAACTCTGTACATGTATTTACAGAGTTAGGGTTCTTATCCTACCGATACTACAGCTATATCACTACAAACATTCAAGCATCTGCTGTAAGTTTCAAGTTTCAAGTGATTGTCTTTAACATTTACTGAGATATGAGATGTTGTACCTCGGCACGTACATGGACAGACGAACGGACGGACATGAGCAAATACATATGCACCCCTACCCCACTCACTCAAGAATGGGGAATAATAATCATTCGGAGTAAGTTTGGTGAGAATAGATGCGGAATTGCTTCCCCTGGCCTGTTGTTCACAAGCAAATAATGGACTGATGATCGGGTTAAAAATGGAAGCTCTATGCGAGGCGAATGTCGATACCCCACACATCAGAGGTGCATGTTGTTAGGATATTGTGTATTCTATCTACATGTACTCGTAGAGCACTGCAGAGCATTGCTCTCACTGTTGTAACTTGATATATGATGATAGATATGCATACCTGTATCTACCTGTATATACTGTGTATATTGTTTAGTCTTATTAAAATAACCAGCAGAGTGAGAAGTGTGTTCCTCTTTGATAGCATCCAAGCACGAAACACAACATGGTGTCAGAATAAAGAGATTTAAATATTTCAATCAACGATTATAAAAAGATCTTGACTGGATAATTAGAAATTTGACATATTAATATAATAAATTAATTCGTGAAAAAACAACAACATCAAAATGGATTTATCTGGCATTCCGCAGCCAAAAATGGACTTTGATGATTAAAATCTTCCGGAGGCTTGGAAAAAGTTTCAGCAGCACGTGGAGCTAATATTCAACGGTCCACTCGAAGGAAAATATAAAGCAACCAGAATTTCATACTTGCTAATGTGGGTTGGCAAAAAAGGACGTGACATATACAATACGTGGGTATTGTCATAAGGCGACAAAAAGTCCCTTACTGTGTATTACGAACGTTACAAAACGTATGTTCAGCCAAAGCTTAATCCAGTATTCGCTAGGTTTAAGTTCAACAACGAGCTCCAAGGAAGAGAATCCATTGAACAAATGTCACCAAGCTAAAGTTGTTAGCTAAGGACTGCAATTTCAAGGACCAAGACGAGATGATACGCGACAGGATAGTTTTCGGTGTTTCGTCCTCCAAAATACGAGAAAAGCTCATCAACGTTGGAGCTGACCTGACACTCGAAAAAGCGTTGCAAATATCTCAAAGTTTTGAATATGTACAAGAGCAACTGAAGACCATGAGCAAAATGGCAGCCCCAAAAATTCATGCAGTTCGACCGACATAAACCGAAGCAACAACAACAACAACGCTATGGTACTGGGACTCCTCAACAAAAGTCTATCAACAAACAGGCAAGGAATGCCATAAGGAGGGAGTGAAGCTCATCATCATTATGTCATCATGTGGGAACTGTGGCTAGTCACATTCAAAACGTGATGTATGCCCCGCAAAAGGAAAGACATGTGACAAATGTAAAAAGCTTAATCACTTCGCCAAGGTGTGCAGATCAAAAACAGTGAATGATTTAAGTTCTAATGTGCAATGTGTTAAATTACAGGATAGTTATTTTGTTGATTCTGTACATAAGTAAAAGGTTAGGGATGGCCAGGCTTTCGCAAAAGTCAAGGTAAGTCCTGCTTCTTTCCCAGTAGAATTTAAGCTTGACACTGGCAGCCAAGTTAACATTATTCCCAAGCATATGTATGACACACTTAGGTTGTACCACCCTCTCCAGAAACCACCCCGCAAACTCTCTGATTATAATGGCGGTACCCTCAACACTGTAGGTTACTGTACTCTCCCATGTAAACATGGTACATGCGAGCAAACCTTAGACTTTTACCTTGTCAAGACGCGCTCTCCTGCAATACTAGGACTCAAATCATGTGAGGACTTAGGCCTCATAAAGTTAGTGTACTCAGTAGACCCTTTAAAGTCACAAAATACTGACAGCATTCCTATGACTAAGACAACTGTACTTAAGGAATATGCTGATGTGTTTCAAGGCATAGGTCTATTCCCTGGTGAATGCAACATTGACATTGACAAACAGGCTACCCCTGTTGTACTTCCACCCAGACGTGTACCCGTTCCCCTACAGGACAAAGTTAAGCAACAATTAGATTGTATGGAATCGGATGGTGTCATTGCCAAGGTCACGACGCCTACCGATTGGGTTAATTCCATTGTGTTTTGCGGTGAAGCCACAGTCTGACAAACTCCGTATATGCCTCGATCCCAAGGATCTGAACAAGGCTATATCTAGACCACATTATCCTTTAAGAACACTAGACGATAAATTGCCCAAGCTGTCTGGTGCAAGCTATTTTTCGAAGCTTGACGCTAGGTCTGGCTACTGGAATATAAAGCTTTCACACCAGTCATCGTTCCTTAATACCTTTAATACCCCGTTTGGACGGTATAGGTATTTAAGACTTCCATTTGGACTCAAGTCAAGTCAAGATGAGTTCCAAAGGAAAATTGATGAATGTTTTGAGGGGTTAGATGGGATAGTCTCAATAGTTGACGACATCCTAGTAACTGGTCAAACACAGAAAGAGCATGACACAAACTTACGTAATATAATGAAACGAGCTGGAGAAATGGGCATCATGTTTAACGAGAAAAAACTTGAAGTAGGTGCTGCAGACGTACCATACTTCTGACTGCAGAAGGTCTTAAACCAGATCCATCAAAATAATCTGCCATTAATGACATGGATCCTCAAAAAAAAAACGTTCAGAATTAGAAACCATTCTTGGTATGGTCGATTTCTTATCAAAATTGGCACCAAACCTATCAACAGCCACAAGTCCTCTTAGGCAACTGTTATCCAAGAATGTAGAATTTGAATGTGACTCTCAGCGTTTTTGAAAGTCAAACAAATTATCACGGACGCACCTGTGTTAGCGTATTATGACCCCAAACTTCAGGTTGACAGTTCCAAGTTCGGGCTTGGAGCGACACTATTACAAAGAGGAAAGCCTATTGCTTTTGCTTCTAAGTCTCTTACTCCCACAGAAGTAAATTACGCGCAAATTGAAAAAGAAATGTTTGCTATTCTCTTCGAATGCAAGCGATTTCACCAATTTGTCTATGGTAGAGACGTGACAGTAGAAAGTGACCATTTGCCAATAGAGTCAATCATGAAGAAGCCTCTTTATCAAGCTCCCGCAAGGTTACTGCGTATGATGTTACAGTTACAGCGCTATAATCTTAATGTTACACACGTTAGTGGTAAGAACATACCCGTAGCTGACACGTTGTCTAGGAAATGTCTCCCCCACACGTACCCTAGACTGTCTGATGGTATGAAGGTACAAGTTCATGCTTTACTCTCTAATCTTCCCATAACTGACCGTAAACTAGACCAAATCAAAACTCAGACTGAGCAAGATCCGCAACTGCGCTTACTCAAACATGTCATTCTACAAGGTTGGACCGACACAAGAAAACAGTGTCTCTCTCAAATTACGGAGTATTGGAATTACAGGGACGAAATGACTTGTATAGACGGACTGATTATGAAAGGTGATCGAATTATAATTCCTCGAGCACTCATGTCTCAAATGCTCGAAATGATACATTCAGGACATATGGGTATTGACATAGTCTACAGAGAGCACGCAGTTTGCTATTTTGGCCAAGAGTTACGTCAGAAATAACAAAGATTGGGATTTTAAGCACGCTAATTCAAAAGAGTATGATAATGGACCTTTGGACCGTTCAAGTCCGTATCACAGTCAAAGTAATTGTCTTGCAGAGAAAACTGTACAGACGGTCAAACGAATCTTGTCAAAAGTCGATAGAAAGGATCCACTTATTGGTATGCTTGAGTATCTTGCAACTCCTTTAGTTTGTGGTTATTCACCGGCGCAATTACACATGGGTAAATAATTACGTTCTGTCATTCCCACAATGCATCAACATCTGATCCCAAAAACACCCGATCACAAGAAAGTTAAAGAAACTATGCTTTCTCAAAAAAGTAAAGGGAAAAGCTAGTATGATAGTAACTCAAAACCCCTTACACCTCTTGAAATAGGTGAGTCAGACAGACTTATTCAAAATAAGTTGTGGAAACCTGCAATCGTCACTGAAAAACATAGAGGACTGCAGAGCATTGTTCTCACTGTTGTAACTTGATAAATGATGGAAGATATGTATGCTGTATATACTGTGTATATTGTTTAGTCTTATTAAAATAACCAGCAGAGTCAGACGTGTGTTCCTCTTTGATAGCATCCTAACACGAAACACAACACATGCGTTTCGCATAGAGCTACATTTTCAAAACTGGAGCTCTATGCGAAACGTTCGTTCGCATAGAGCTTCATGGAAGGTCTATGCGAAACACTCGTTCGCATAGAGCTACATGGGAGCTCTATGCGATGTGCTACATGGGAGCTCTATGCGGTTGGTACCTTAGTGCGGTCTAATAATGCTTCACACTAGTTGACAAACAGTGTATGGTGTTGAGGTCCATATGCAATGTTATGAATATGTAATGTTATGACGCTTCGTTGCATAAAACATTCTAGGTATAACTGCCCAGTCCATAAACTTGCATATGTATCGAAGCACAATACATTATTTGTTATATTACACGGCATAATACAGAATCCGACCAACAACCTAAAACGATACGTTTTATGATTTATTTAAATATGACGTCGTATATTGTGTATGTCCGAAACTATAGTTATCGGACAGGGGTCGATCACTATCACAGAATATTGCGCAAAGAAGGAAATATACAAATAGGGTATAATATTTAAAAAATACCTGTGGTGTGTGGTGTGAGGTGCTTGTTATGAATGCTACACTTCATATGTGCGTTTTTCATCTTCTAAATAATGTATGTGGTAACACTGAAAGAAATCCAGTTACAAAGATACAGCATAGTCTGCACGAATCATATGTCTGCTCGAATGAGATGGATAAAACGCTGTATCGTGTATGTCAATTATTAGTCTTATTTAGGGTAGAGTTATGAAAATAATGTATGTTTAAATAACTATTCCATAATCATTTTTATGACGAACGTAATGAAAGTAATGAGTGTCGATTGGTGCTACAAACATCATGCCTTTAATAGTACACTTCTGAAAGTCCGAATGTTCATACAAATGAGGAATAAAACAGTTAAAATACCCAATGTGGTAATTCGTTTCTGCTGAAAGTTTAGATGAGTTTGGTTAGTGCAACCGTACATCGGTTTATATTCTAAACTATCTGCGGTACCTAATGTCCCGTTATCAACAATGACCCAATTGTTATGCTGTATAAGTATCTTAACGTTTAGAGACAATTAAGACTGAGAGTTCATCATGATAAGAGGTACGATTATTTTGTATTTAATTCAAATATTAAACAATGTGCTAGAAGAAACGCATTGTGAAATAGTTTTTTTCTGTTCATTTTACATTATCATATTTACATTTAAACTAACGTCATAAAACACATTGCTACTAAGTCGCCGCCGGGAAACTAATTCGCTGCCGTTCCCGGCAGCGACACTTATATGGTTTTCATAATTGCACATGGTAAGGTAGAAATGAACAGTACCTTTACATGATTCACTTTGATAACGCAATCTTATAATTACATTACACATTGTAGCAGTAAACAGTGTATTTGTGTTGTAATGCACACGCTAACGCACACATATCCCTTACATGTGAAACATTGTATTTCTGTGCTGATGTGTACTTCTAGCACGTCGTGTTGCAATGGTGAATTGTAATCACTAGTAAGACATGTCAAGGTATTTGAACAGAAAGAAGCGAGGAAGCCCACCTTCTCAAAATGTTTGGTAGGAAGAACTGATTGTAAAAATCGAGCAGAATGTGTCTGTTAAGAAAAAACAGTATTGGCGTGTTTATGTCCCCATGACAACATTTGTTTTCCCTCAATATTATGTTAACACCCGCGACTTGATCTATTATTTTTGTTTCCAGTTCCTACCCAGATATATGCTGTTTTTTCTCGGCAGCTATTTTACGTTTGCGTAAAACCTTGCTTGTTATATTATTTGACAGTTGTGTTCATTTTCTAGGAGTGTGCTTGGCGTCGGTGCTGTTGTGTGTCTTTCGGATCGATAGTACAGGTATGATATCGATACATACATCTATGTATCATTAATATGTAATGGATGTATATTGATTAATTGATATGAGAATGGTTTGTTAATTCGACGTCGTTAGTAACACGAGTTACTCAATTAACCCTACACGAACATCAAGTCCACGCTGTTCAGACTGTATTGTAATCGATGTATGTAAAATTAATAATTCCAAAGTGTATATCAAAAGGCTTAATCATATATGTTATTATTACCATATTTCTGATTTAGTATAATAATAATAATAATAATAATAATAATAATAATAATAATAAATGCTTTATTTAATGATGGTAACTCAATCAATTTACAACAATTGTTCTCCCTGGAGGCCATCAAATGAAAAAACATGTAACACACACGCATGGTTATATACGTACAATATTATACAATTCTGAAGAGTTTCCTGTTGTAAAATCAAAAGTCCTTATATATAAATCTTTTAAAGTTATTTTAAAGTACTTAACTAAATGCAAGCAAATTAAACCTAACTAGTATTACCTAAAAGATAAGAATAATATTTCTTTTTAAATTCTTTGATATGTTCGGCTTGTCGCATTGGAGGTGCGATCGAGTTTCATATGACAGTACCAGAATAACGAATACTTTGTTTGTATATACTTAGCCTATGTTTCGGGACGATTAGATCACCATTTGAACAAGTCCTTAATTTCTAAGAGGAATGCACCTTTTAAAACAAATTTGTAAGATAGTCTGGAGCAAGATTATTGACGCATTTGTAAACCTGCACTGCTTTATGAAATTGTATTCGATCATGGACATTTAACCATTTAAGCTCTTTAAATAAGGGTTTTGAAGATGCATCATATGGCTTATTAAGGATGATCCGAGCAGCTCCCTTTTGGATTTTTTAGATTCTATTAATATTATTGCTAGAGCAATTTCCCCAAATAGTGTCACCATAATCCAAAATTGGTTGTATTTATGCATTGTAATACATAATTCTTGTTTCATGTGTGAGAAATGTCTTGATTTTGCACAAAAGATTAGTTTTGTTTGTACAAAGATTATCAACATGGACGTCCCATCAATATATACCCCTAATAAATTTTGACTCATTTTCTATTGCTATACTATTAACATATAATTGTTTTACTTCATTATTACTTTTAGACAACTTTTGAGATGTACCTATAATCATATATTTTGTTTTCATTTCATTTATTAACATTTTATTTTGCTTAGCCCATAGCTCTGTTTGTTTGAGACTAAGCTGGCTGTTTTCTTGTATAATTTCAAGATTATCAGACGTAGACAATGTTTCATCATCAGCAAATATGTGTGTGTTTGCATTTTCTACATAAAGTGGTAGATCATTGACAAACATGATAAATATAAGTGGTCCAAATATTGACCCTTGTGGTACCCCTGTTTTTATAAGATTAGGCTTTGAAAGTTCTGTCGAAATTTGTATATTCTGGTATCGATTTGTAAGGTACGAGTTGAACCATTTTTAAAGTGCATTTATCATAATTATAACTTTCAAGTTTTGCCAACAAAAGTTCATGGTTAACTAGATCAAATGCCTTTTTGAAATCAATAAAAACAAGTTCAGTGACATGTCCATTAATCAATTCTTGCAGTAACATTTCTGTTAGAAGCGGCAACGATGTGTTATTCATGTACAGCAGCACATACAATTGCAGAATGTACGAGCTCTCACCCAATAGTGTGTCGTCAAGATGAGGTATGGCTGGTTTTCTGTAAAACTCGGTGGCACGAAATATCCAAATCTACCAAAATCCACCCAAATCTAGCCAAATCCTTACCCAAATATACCCAATTTTACCCAAATTTACCAATTTTAGATTCATAAGTTACACTATACACATATAATGTGGCACGAAAGTATATATGTATAGTGTTCTTCTGAAACACAAATCTTTACCCAAATCTATCCAAATTCCTCCCCAAATCTACCAAGTATAGCTTCAGAAGATGCACTTTACACATTATGATGTGGCACGAAAGTATATGTGCATAATGTAACTTCAGAAACTCAAATCCTTCCCAAAATCCTATCCCCAATCAACCAAATATAGCTTCAGAAGTTAAACATACAATGTGACATGAAAGTATATGTGTATATTGTAACTTCTGAAACCCATATCTTTACCCAAATCTACCCAAATCCACCCAAATCTACCCAAATCTTTGCACAAATCTACCAATTTCAGAAGATGCAATATACCCAATTATCATATACTTCCCTACTATGTTTTTTTGAATATACTATACAACATAGACCTAGCTATTCATATCAATCAGGATTTCGTTGCCGGGCAATAAAGCTTTATCACACGCGTGAAATATAGGGTGAAAAATGTCATATCACGGAAATAACCGAATGTTCTTTTCGATCATTTTACCGGAATGATACGGAAATAACCGATTATTTACGATTGTATACGATTTGTCACGGGTATTGTTTGTCGTCTGCGTTTCATTTTTAGCTCTACTGGCCGAAGGCCAGCAGAGCTTATGGGATGGCGAGTTGTCCGTCGTCCGTCCGTCCGTCCGTCCGTCGTCGTCCGTCGTCCGTCGTTAACTTTTGTCTTGTTACCACAATAGGGCCTTCATTTTTCATCTGATCTTTACCAAACTTTAACAGGTTGTTAATATCAATGAAAGCTCGGATAAGTTCGAAAACCAGCCAGATCGGAATAATTTCACCGGAGTTATGGCCCTTGTTTTGCTGAAAAATGCCATATTAAGCCTTGTGACCACTCTAGCACCTTCATTTATTATTTGATCTTTACCAAACTTGCACAGATTGTTAATATTAATGAAAGCTTGGACAAGTTTGAAAAACAGCCAAATCGGATCAGTAACACCTGAGTTATGGCCCTTGTTTTTTCTGAAAATTGCTATTTTCTGCCTTGTGAACGCTCTAGCACCTTTATTTATTATTTGATCATTACCAAACTGGCACAGATTGTTAATACCAATTATAGCTTGAACAAGTTCGAAAATCAGCTGAATTGGGGTAGTAACACCAGAGTTATGGCCCTTGTTTTTTCTGAAAAATGGCATTTTCTGCCTTGTGAACACTCTAGCACCTTCATTTATTATTTGATCTTTACCAAACTTGCACAGATTGTTAATATTAATGAAAGCTCGGACAAGTTCGAAAACCAGCCAGATCGGAATAATTTCACCGGAGTTATGGCCCTTTTTTTTCTGAAAATTTCCATTTTCTGCCTTGTGAACGCTCTAGCACCTTCATTTATTATTTGATCGTTACCAAACTTGCAGAGATTGTTAATACCAATTATAGCTTGAACAAGTTCGAAAATCAGCTGAATTGGGTCATTAACACCAGAGTTATGGCCCTTGTTTTTTCTGAAAAAATGGCATTTTCTGCCTTGTGAACACTCTAGCACCTTCATTTATTATTTGATCTTTACCAAACTTGCACAGATTGTTAATACTAATTATAGCTTGAACAAGTTCGAAAATCAGCTGAATTGGGTCAGTAACACCAGAGTTATGGCCCTTGTTTTTTTCTGAAAAATGGCATTTTCTGCCTTGTGAACACTCTAGCACCTTCATTTATTATTTGATCTTTACCAAACTTGCACAGATTGTTAATATCAATGAAAGCTCGGACAAGTTCGAAAACCAGCCAGATCGGAATTATTTCTACGGAGTTATGGCCCTTGTTTTTTCTGAAAATTTCCATTTTCTGCCTTGTGAACGCTCTAGCACCTTCATTTATTATTTGATCATTACCAAACTTGCAGAGATTGTTAATACCAATGAAAGCTCGGACAAGTTCGAAAACCAGCCAGATCGGAATAATTTCACCGGAGTTATGGCCCTTGTTTTGCTGAAAAATGCCATATTAAGCCTTGTGACCACTCTAGCACCTTCATTTATTATTTGATCTTTACCAAACTTGCACAGATTGTTAATATTAATGAAAGCTCGGACAAGTTCAAAACCAGCCAGATCGGAATAATTTCACCGGAGTTATGGCCCTTGTTTTTTCTGAAAATTTCCATTTTCTGCCTTGTGAACGCTCTAGCACCTTCATTTATTATTTGATCGTTACCAAACTTGCAGAGATTGTTAATACCAATTATAGCTTGAACAAGTTCGAAAATCAGCTGAATTGGGTCATTAACACCAGAGTTATGGCCCTTGTTTTTTCTGAAAAATGGCATTTTCTGCCTTGCGAACACTCTAGCACCTTCATTTATTATTTGATCTTTACCAAACTTGCACAGATTGTTAATTTCAATGAAAGCTCGAACAAGTTTGAAAACCAGCTAAATCGGATCATTAACACTGGAGTTATGGCCCTTGTTTTTTCTGAAAAATGCTATTTCCTACCTTGTGAACACTCTAGGGCCTTCAATATTAATCGAATCTTTACTTAACTTTGCCAGTGTCTTTATATCAATGAAAGCTCGAACAAGTTCAAAAACCGGCAAGATCGAAATAATTTCAACGGAGTTATGGCCCTTGTTTTGCTGGAAAATGCCATATTAAGCCTTGTGAACACTCTAGGACCTTCATTTATTATTTGATCTTTACCAAACTTGCGCAGATTGTTAATATCAATGAAAGCTCGGACAAGTTCGAAAACCAGTCACAGAGGAGTTATGGCTCTTGATTTAGTTAAAAATGCTATATTTTGCCTCGTTAATACGGTAGGGCCTTCATTTTTCATCTGATCATTACCAAACTTTACCAGATTCTTTAGTTATGGCCTTTGATTTAGTTAAAAAGCTGTTTTTTGCTAGAAACTTATAAGAAAACATAAATAGCAGTCACTCGCTTCATTGATATTATAAGAGCCATGTTAGCCAGTAGAGCGTCCACAGGCCCTCTTGGGCCTCTTGTTATTACAGTCATGAGCACATCAGAATGGACTAGATCTAAACCTTTTTTTTCTCCCTGGAAAACAGCGTAGTGAGTGAGCTGAAGTTGAAATTTCGACAAAGCTCAAGTATACCATAAATAGAATAAAACATGTGTATTTTCATATCACACCCTATATCAGGCCCTCGACCCATATCAGCCCTCGAGTTAAACCTCTCGGGCTGATATGGCGTCTCAGGCCTGATATAGGGTGTGATATGAAAATACCCATTTATTATTCTCTATATACTTTCGTGCCACATTATATGTGTGTATAGTAACTTCTAAAGCTAAATTTGGTAGATCTGGGCAGGGATTTGGGTAGATTTTGGTAAAGATTTGGGTTTCAGAATAAAAATATACACATATACTTTCGTGCCACATTCTATGTATACAGTGTAATTTCTGAAGCTATATTTGGTAGTTTTGGGCAGGGATTTGGGTAGATTGGGTAAAGATTTGGGTTTCAGGACTTTTAATGCGATACGCATGTTTAGCGGGTTAATATTAGGCCTTGTAAATAGAGTACTATATATGTACCTGGTTAATAGTGAGCATTATCAGTATGTGGCGAATATTGTGCCATATCAGTACCTTGGTAGTATTGTGCCATATCATTACCTGGTTAATATTGTGCCATATCAGTACATGGATAGTATTGTGCCATATCATTACGTGGTTAATACTGTGCCATATCAGTACATGGATAGTATTGTGCCATATCATTACCTGGATAATACTATGCCATATTTGTACCTGGTTAGTGAGCCATATTAGTCACTATTAGTAGGCACATACTGTCCGCAGTCATTATTGTGCCATATCTGTACCTGATCATTATTGTGCCATATTGTAAGAATCACTATTTATCAAATTGTTACTTGCTCAACATTTTACAATTCACGCTATTTTATTCATAATAACTAATTCACATAAACTCAAACAGATTTACTTACATGTGCTTGCTGCTTAATAATTCATAGACGCTAGCTATGTGACATTGTATCTTAACTGTACTAAGAAATCGGAGATCATTTGGTTTTGTGAGTTGCAATTTTGACAGCTGTCCGCCATTTTTGATTCCAGTTTCTGTCACCGGTCAAGGCACGGATGTAAAATTCTACCCCATAACTTAATCCCATGTTATTGTCACCGAACAGACAAACTCTTATTATCATGAACTTTCATAGGTTTTATATTAAACCATGTTTATTATCTTAACTTTTATGCATTCTTTGAAATAATACTGTCAGCCTTGACAAACGCTTACGTCACTGTCATCGTCTGAATTTCCGTCGACTGGAATTGTTTAACTTACTCAAACTATAGTTTTAAAGTGCTAGCGGAGGACCGGGGAGCAGGTGCTCCCAGCCCGGCTTGACTGGATCACCGGTTGCAATACGATTGGCTACCGGCGATCCGGGTCACAGGCGATTGGTTGAGACTGTTCACCGGGCTTTCCTGGCACTGATTCATTGGTTATTCTTGTCACGTGCTACTTCGCAGCCTCTATATATATAGTTGGAAAACAACTATTAGTCATCTGCCCATCGCGTCAGGTATACCTTGACGTGTTCGTTGGCGGACGGACTATAAACCTTAGAACTACACACACACACACACTATTAGTCATCTCCATCGTCAGTGCGAATATTTGTACCGGTACCAGTCCGGTCAATGTCTGGTTGCCCGGTAACATATAAACAAATAGGCCTAACGATAATCTACATAGATCCGTTTCCACCGCTAACTTAAGTAAGCAAACAAGTGTAAGGTTTATTGCTTTGATAGTCGTCCTAGTTTAGCTATATGAGAGGCTCGCGCTTTGTAATAGAAAGGTATTTTCGATTATTCCAGAAATATCACATAATTTACTTGTTATTAAAAGAAGTGTTAAACAAAATCTTTCGCTTTCTCTTTGTTATTTAAAACCTGTGTGATGGTTGTAACAATATACTAGCCTCTGCCACACGGCCCGCATATACGCTAATCTACACGGATCCAGAGCCAGGGCCTGGGGGAATACAGGATGTTTGAAATCGCTCCAAACATTTTTGCGAGACTTTGACAGATTCTTTGAGACTTTTTCAAACAAAACATGTTTTCAAGTTAATTTGATATTAATTTCTTACTTTAACTCATGAGACGTAGCAAGTGGCGTTAAACGTTTTAAATGATACATCAACAATTGACGTTGTTCGTTTATTTACAACATGACGTCACGCAAACGTCGACTTTTTGTCCGTGAAAAAAACGCGCGAATAAATTGGGCTAATCGCTAGTGCCCAATTTAATTGGCCTTATCTGCAAGTAAGACATATGCATGATACGGTCTTGGCTGGCCGAGACTAGCCATATGTGTACATGATTCAGTATTGTGCCATATCATTACTTGCTCATTATCGTTCCATATATGTACCTAGTCATTATTGTGCCAGATCTGTC
>JAWPHD010020507.1:0-15000 GCA_037043455.1 Cyrtodaria siliqua | reverse complement strand
GTCTGCCTGTCTGTCTGACTGGCTGGCTGGCTGTCTGGGTCTCTGTCAGGACTCTGTCTGTCTGTCTGTCTGTCTGTCTGTCTGGGTCTTTTTCTGGGTTTTTGTCTGGCCTGTCTTGGTCTGTGTCTGGGTCTGTGTCTGGGTCTCTGTCTGGGTCTCTGCTGGCCTGTCTGTCTGTCTGTCTGTATGTATGTCTGGCCTGTCTGTCTGTATGTGTGTCTGTCTGTCTGGGTCTCTGTCTGGCCTGTCTGGCTCTCTGCCTGGGTCTCTGTCTGGCTTTCTGTCTGTCTGTCTGTCTGTCTGTCTGTCTGTCTGTCTGGGACACTGCATGGCTCTTTGTCTGGCCTGTCTGTCTGTCTATCTCTGTCTGTCTGTCTGTCTATCTCTGTCTGTCTGTCTGTGTGTATGTCAGTCTGTCTGTCTAGCTCTCTGTCTGGCTCACTGTCTAGCCTGTCTGGCTCTCTGTCTGGGTCTCTGTCTCGGTCTCTGTCTGCCTGTCTGTCTGGGTCTTTGTCTGTGTCTCTGTCTGGCCTGTCTTGGTCTCTGTCTGGGTCTCTGTCTGACCTGTCTGTCTATATGTCTGTCTGTCTGATTGTCTGTCTGTCTGGCCTTTCTGTCTGTCTGTTTATCTGGGTCTCTGTCTGGGTCTCTGTCTGGCCTGTTTGGCTCTCTGTCTGGGTCTCTGACTGGCCTGTCTGTCTGTCTGTCTGTCTGTCTGTCTGGCTTGTCTGTCTGTCTGGCTGGCTGTATGTCTGGGTCTATTTCTGTCCTGTCTGGGTCTATGTCTGTGTCTCTGTCTGGCCTGTCTTTCTGTCTGTCTGTCTGTCTGGTCCGTCTGTCTGTCTCTCTCTCTGCCTGGCCTGTCTGGGTCTCTGTCTGGCTCTCTGCCTGTCATGTCTAGGTCTCTGTCTGGCTCTCTGCCTGGCCTGGCTGGGTCTCTGTCTGGCCTGTCTGGGTCTCTGTCTGCGTCTCTGTCTGGCCTGTCTGTCTGTCTGTCTGTCTGTCTGGCCTGTCTGGCTGGCTGGCTGGCTCTGTCTGGGTCTTTGTCTGGGTCTCTGTCTGATCTGTCTGGGTCTCTGTCTAGGTCTATGTCTGTGTCTGACCTGTCTGTCTGGCCTTTCTGTCTGTCTGTCTGTCTGTCTATCTGGGTCTCTGTCTGGGTCTCTGTCTGGCCTGTCTGGCTATCTGTCTGGCTCTCTGTATGGCTCTCTGTCTGTCTGTCTGTCTGGGACACTGCCTGGCTCTTTGTCTGGCCTGTCTGTCTGTCTATCTCTGTCTGTCTGTCTGTCTGTCTATCTCTGTCTGTCTGTCTGTGAGTATGTCAGTCTGTCTGTCTAGCTCTCTGTCTGGCTCACTGTCTAGCCTGTCTGGGTCTCTGTCTGGGTCTCTGTCTCGGTCTCTGTCTGTCTGTCTGTCTGGGTCTTTGTCTTTGTCTGTCTGGCCTGTCTTGGTCTCTGTCTTGGTCTCTGTCTGACCTGTCTGTCTTTCTGTCTGTCTGTCTGTATGTCTGTCTGGCCTTTCTGTCTGTCTGTCTATCTGGGTCTCTGTCTGGGTCTCTGTCTGGCCTATCTGGCTCTCTGTCTGGGTCTCTGTCTGACTCTCTGTATGTCTGTCTGTCTGTCTGTCTGGTCTCTGTCTGGGTCTTTGACTGGCCTGTCTGTCTGTCTGTCTGTCTGGCCTGTGTGTCTGTCTGTCTGTCTGTCTGTCTGGCTGTATGTCTGGGTCTCTTTCTGGCCTGTCTGGGTCTCTGTCTGTCTGTCTGTCTGGCTGTATGTCTATATGTCTGTCTGTCTGTCTGTCTGTCTCTTGGTCTGTCTGTCTGTCTGTCTGTCTGTCTGTCTATATGTCTGTCTGTCTGTCTGTCTGTCTGTCTGTCTGTCTGTCTGTCTGTCTGTCTGTCTGTCTGTATATCTGTCTTTCTGTCTGTCTGTCTGGTCCGTCTGTCTGTCTCTCTCTCTGCCTGGCCTGTCTGGGTCTCTGTCTGTCTGGGTCTCTGTCTCGGTCTCTGTCTGTCTGTCTGTCTGGGTCTTTGTCTGTGTCTCTGTCTGGCCTGTCTTGGTCTCTGTCTGGGTCTCTGTCTGACCTGTCTGTCTATATGTCTGTCTGTCTGTCTGTCTGTCTGGCCTTTCTGTCTGTCTGTCTATCTGGGTCTCTGTCTGGGTCTCTGTCTGGCCTGTTTGGCTCTCTGTCTGGGTCTCTGACTGGCCTGTCTGTCTGTCTGTCTGTCTGTCTGGCCTGTCTGTCTGTCTGTCTGGCTGGCTGTATGTCTGGGTCTCTTTCTGGCCTGTCTGGGTCTATGTCTGTGTCTCTGTCTGGCCTGTCTTTCTGTCTGTCTGTCTGTCTGGTCCGTCTGTCTGTCTCTCTCTCTGCCTGGCCTGTCTGGGTCTCTGTCTGGCTCTCTGCCTGTCATGTCTAGGTCTCTGTCTGGCTCTCTGCCTGGCCTGGCTGGGTCTCTGTCTGGCCTGTCTGGCTCTCTGTCTGGGTCTCTGTCTGGTCTCTGTCTGGGTCTCTCTCTTTCTGTCTGTATGTCTGTCTGGCTCTCTGTCTGGGTCTCTGTCTGGCCTGTCTGGGTCTCTGTCTGCGTCTCTGTCTGGCCTGTCTGTCTGTCTGTCTGTCTGTCTATCTCTGTCTGTCTGTATGTGTGTATGTCAGTCTGTCTGTCTAGCTCTCTGTCTGGCTCACTGTCTAGCCTGTCTGGGTCTCTGTCTGGGTCTCTGTCTCGGTCTCTGTCTGTCTGTCTGTCTGTCTGTCTATCTGGGTCTCTGACTGGCCTGTCTGGCTCTCTGTCTGGGTCTCTGTCTGACTCTCTGTCTGTCTGTCTGTCTGTCTGTCTGGTCTCTGTCTGGGTCTCTGACTGACTGACCTGCCTGTCTGTCTATATTTCTGTCTGTATGTCTTTCTGTCTGTTTGTCTGTCTGTCTGGTCCGTCTGTCTGTCTCTCTCTCTGCCTGGCCTGTCTGGGTCTCTGTCTGGCTCTCTGCCTGGCATGTCTGGGTCTCTGTCTGGTTCTCTGCCTGGCCTGGCTGGGTCTCTGTCTAGCCTGTATGGCTCTCTGTCTGGGTCCCTGTCTGGCTTTCTGTCTGTCTGTCTGTCTGGATCTCTGCCTGGCTCTCTGTCTGTCTGTCTGTCTGTCTGTCTGTCTGTCTGTCTGGCATGTCTGTCTGTCTGTCTGTCTGGCTAGCTGTGGGGCTTGCTGGGTCTATGGCTTGGTCTTTGTCTGGTCTATCTGTCTGTCTGTCTGTCTGGCCTGTCTGTCTGTCTGGATCTCTGTCTGGGTCTCTGTCAGGCCTGTCTGTCTGTCTGTCTGTCTGGCTCTCTGACTGTCTGTCTGCGTCTCTGTCTGGCCTGTCTGGCTCTCTGTCTGGGTCTCTGTCTGGTCTCTGTCTGGGTCTCTCTCTGTCTGTCTGTCTGTCTGTCTGGCTGGCTCTCTGTCTGGGTCTCTGTCTGGCCTGTCTGAGTCTCTGTCTGCGTGTCTGTCTGGCCTGTCTGGGTCTCTGTCTGGGCCTATCTTGTCTCTGTTTGTCTGTCTGTCTGTCTGTGTGGGTCTCTGTTTGGTTCTCTGTCTGGTCTGTCAGGCTCTCTGTCTGGGTCTCTGTCTGGCTTTCTGTCTGTCTGTCTGTCTGTATGTCTGTCTGGGTCTCTGTCTGGGTCTCTGTCTGGCATGTCTGTCTGTATGTCTGGCTGTCTGTCTGTCTGTCTGGTTCTCTGTCTGGCTCTCTGACTGGCCTGTATGGCTCTCAGTCTGGGTCTCTGTCTGGGTGTCTGTCTGTCTGTCTGTCTTGGTATCTGTCTGGGTCTCTGTCTGACCTGTCTGTGTCTCTGTCTAGGTCTATGTCTGGGTCTCTGTCTGGCCTGTCTGTCTGTCTGTCTGTCTGTCTGTCTGTCTGTCTGTCTGTCTGTCTGTCTGTCTGTATGTCTGTCTGTCTATCTGGGTCTCTGTCTGGCTCTCTGTCTGGCTTGTCTGGCTCTCAGTCTGGGTCTCTGTCTGGGTCTCTGTCTGTCTGTCTGGGTCTCTGTCTGGGTCTATGTCTGGCATGTCTGGGTCTCTGTCTGGGTCTCTGTCTGGCCTGTCTGTCTGTCTGTCTGTCTGTCTGGTTGTCTGGCTGGTTCTCTGTCTGGCCTGTCTGTCTGTCTGGCCTGTCTGGCTGCCTGTCTGGCTGCCTGTCTGTCTGGCTGGCTGGCTGTTTGTCTGTCTGTCTGTCTGTCTGTCTGTCTGTCTGTCTGTCTGTCTGTCTGTCTGTCTGTCTGTCTGGCTGGCTCTCTGTCTGGGTCTCTGTCTGGCCTGTCTGAGTCTCTGTCTGCGTGTCTGTCTGGCCTGTCTGGGTCTCTGTCTGGGCCTATCTTGTCTCTGTTTGTCTGTCTGTCTGTCAGTGTGGGTCTCTGTTTGGTTCTCTGTCTGGTCTGTCAGGCTCTCTGTCTGGGTCTCTGTCTGGCTTTCTGTCTGTCTGTCTGTCTGTATGTCTGTCTGGGTCTCTGTCTGGGTCTCTGTCTGGCATGTCTGTCTGTATGTTTGGCTGGCTGTCTGTCTGTCTGGTTCTCTGTCTGGCTCTCTGACTGGCCTGTATGGCTCTCAGTCTGGGTCTCTGTCTGGGTGTCAGTCTGTCTGTCTGTCTTGGTATCTGTCTGGGTCTCTGTCTGACCTGTCTGTGTCTCTGTCTAGGTCTATGTCTGGGTCTCTGTCTGGCCTGTCTGTCTGTCTGTCTGTCTGTCTGTCTGTCTGTCTGTCTGTCTGTCTGTATGTCTGTCTGTCTATCTGGGTCTCTGTCTGGCTCTCTGTCTGGCTTGTCTGGCTCTCAGTTTGGGTCTCTGTCTGGGTCTCTGTCTGTCTGTCTGGGTCTCTGTCTGGGTCTATGTCTGGCATGTCTGGGTCTCTGTCTGGGTCTCTGTCTGGCCTGTCTGTCTGTCTGTCTGTCTGTCTGGTTGTCTGGCTGGTTCTCTGTCTGGCCTGTCTGTCTGTCTGGCCTGTCTGGCTGCCTGTCTGGCTGCCTGTCTGTCTGGCTGGCTGGCTGTTTGTCTGTCTGTCTGTCTGTCTGTCTGTCTGTCTGTCTGTCTGTCTGTCTGTCTGTCTGTCTGGCCTGTCTGGCTGTCTGGCTGTCTGGCTGTATGTCTGGGTCTCTTTCTTGCCGGTCTGGGTCTCTGTCTGGCCTGTCTGTATGTCTATATGTCTGTATGTCTGTCTGTCTGTCTGTCTGTCTGTCTGTCTGTCTGTCTGTCTGTCTGGTCCGTCTGTCTGTCTCTCTCTCTGCCTGGCCTGTCTGGGTCTCTGTCTGGCTCTCTGCCTGGCATGTCTGGGTCTCTGTCTGGCTCTCTGCCTGGCCTGGCTGGGTCTCTGTCTGGGTCTCTGTCTGACTCTCTGTCTGTCTGTCTGTCTGGTCTCTGTCTGGGTCTCTGACTGGCCTGTCTGTGTGTCTGTCTGTCTGTCTGGCCTGTCTGGCTGTCTGGCTGTCTGGCTCTCTGCCTGGCATGTCTGTGTCTCTGTCTGGCTCTCTGCCTGGCCTGGCTGGGTCTCTGTCTAGCCTGTCTGGCTGTCTGTCTGTCCCTCTGTCTGGCCTATCTTGTCTCTGTCTGTCTGTCTGTCTGTCTGTCTGTGTGGGTCTCTGTTTGGTTCTCTGTCTGGCCTGTCTGGCTCTCTGTCTTGGTCTCTGTCTGGCTCTCTGTCTGTCTGTCTGTCTGTCTGTATGTCTGTCTGGGTCTCTGTCTGGGTCTCTGTCTGGCATGTCTGTCTTTCTGTCTGGCTGGTTGTCTGTCTGTCTGGTTCTCTGTCTGGCTCTATGTCTGGCCTGTGTCTGGGTCTGTGTCTGGGTCTCTGTCTGGCCTGTCTGTCTGTCTGTCTGTATGTCTGGCCTGTCTGTCTGTCTGTGTGTCTGTATGTCTGTATGTCTGTCTGGGTCTCTGTCTGGCCTGTCTGGCTCTCTGTCTGGGTCCCTGTCTGGCTTTCTGTCTGTCTGTCTATCTGTCTGTCTGTATGTCTGTCTGTCTATCTGGGTCTCTGTCTGGCTCTCTGTCTGTCTGTCTGGTTGTCTGGCTGGTTCTCTGTCTGGCCTGTCTGTCTGTCTGGCCTGTCTGGCTGCCTGTCTGGCTGCCTGTCTGGCTGGCTGGCTGTTTGTCTGTCTGTCTGTCTGTCTGTCTGTCTGTCTGTCTGTCTGTCTGTCTGTCTGTCTGTCTGTCTGTCTGTCTGTCTGTCTGTCTGTCTGTCTGTCTGTCTGTCTGTCTGTCTGTCTGTCTGTCTGTCTGTCTGTCTGTCTGTCTGTCTGTCTGTCTGTCTGTCTGTCTGTCTGTCTGTCTGTCTGTCTTTCTGTCTGTCTGTCTGGCCTGTCTGGCTGTCTGGCTGTCTGGCTGTATGTCTGGGTCTCTTTCTTGCCGGTCTGGGTCTCTGTCTGGCCTGTCTGTATGTCTATATGTCTGTATGTCTGTCTGTCTGTCTGTCTGTCTGTCTGTCTGTCTGTCTGTCTGTCTGGTCCGTCTGTCTGTCTCTCTCTCTGCCTGGCCTGTCTGGGTCTCTGTCTGGCTCTCTGTCTGGCATGTCTGGGTCTCTGTCTGGCTCTCTGCCTGGCCTGGTTGGGTCTCTGTCTAGCTTGTCTTGCTCTCTGTCTGGCCCTCTGTCTGGCCTATCTTGTCTCTCTCTGGTCTCTTTCTGGGTCACGGTCTGTATATCTGTCTGTCTGAATGGGTATATGTCTGGGTCTTTGTCTGGCCTGTAAGGGTCTCTGTCTGCGTCTCTGTCTGGCCTGTCTGTCTGTCTGTCTGGCCTGTATGTCTGTCTGTCTGGCTGGCTGGGTCTCTGGCTGGGTCTTTGTCTGGGTCTCTGTCTGGATATGTCTGTCTGTCTGTGTGACTTACTGTCTGTCTGGGTCTCTGTCAGGGTCTCTGTCTGTCTGTCTGGGTCTTTCTCTGGGTTTCTGTCTGGCCTGTCTGGGTCTCTGTCTGTGTCTCTGTCTGGCCTGTCTGTCTGTCTGTCTGTTTGGCTCTCTGTCTGGCCTGTCTGGCCTGTCTGGCTCTCACTCTGGGTCTCAGTCTGGGTCTCTGTCTGTATGTCTGTCTGGGTCTCCGTCTGGGTCTCTGTCTTGCCTGTCTTGGTCTCTGTCTGGGTCTCTGTCTGGGTCTCTGTCTGTCTGTCTGTCTTGGTCTCTGTCTGCTTCTAAGTCAGGCCTGTCTGGGTCTCTGGCTGGGTGTCTGTCTGGGTCTCTGTCTTTCCTGTCTGTCTGTCTGTCTGTTCTGTGTATTTGGTCCGTCTGTCTGTCTCTCTCTCTGCCTGGCCTGTCTGGCTCTCTGTCTGGCTCTCTGCCTGGCATGTCTGGGTCTCTGTCTGGCTCTCTGCCTGGCCTGGCTGGGTATCTGTCTAGCCTGTCTGGCTGTCTGTCTCTCCCTCTGTCTGGCCTATCTTGTCTCTGTCTGTCTGTCTGTCTGTCTGTCTGTCTGTCTGTCTGTCTGTCTGTCTGTCTGTCTGTCTGTCTGTATGTATGGGTCTCTGCCTGGCTCTCTGTCTGGCCTGTCTGTCTATCTGTCTGTCTGTCTGTCTGTCTGTCTATCTGTCTGTCTGTCTGTCTGTCTGGCCTTTCTGTCTGTCTGTCTGTCTGTGTGTATGTCTGGGTCTCTGTCTGGTCTCTGTCTGGGTCTCTGTCTAGCCTATTTGGCTATCTGTCTGGGTCTCTGTCTCGGTCTCTGTCCGTCTGTCTGTCTGGGTCTTTGTCTGTGTCTCTGTCTGGCCTGTCTTGGTCTCTGTCTGGGTCTCTGTCTGACCTATCTGTCTGGGTGTCTGTCTGGCCTTTCTGTCTGTCTGTCTATCTGAGTCTCTGTCTTGCCTGTCTGGCTCTCTGTCTGGGTCTCTGTCTGACTCTCTGTCTGTCTGTCTGTCTGGTCTCTGTCTAAGTCTCTGACTGGCCTGTCTGTGTGTCTGTCTGTCTGTCTGGCCTGTCTGGCTGTCTGGCTGTCTGGCTCTCTGCCTGGCATGTCTGTGTCTCTGTCTGGCTCTCTGCCTGGCCTGGCTGGGTCTCTGTCTAGCCTGTCTGGCTGTCTGTCTGTCCCTCTGTCTGGCCTATCTTGTCTCTGTCTGTCTGTCTGTCTGTCTGTCTGTGTGGGTCTCTGTTTGGTTCTCTGTCTGGCCTGTCTGGCTCTCTGTCTGGGTCTCTGTCTGGCTTTCTGTCTGCCTGTCTGGCTGTTTGTCTGTCCCTCTGTCTGGCCTATCTTGTCTCTGTCTGTCTGTCTGTCTGTCTGTCTGTGTGGGTCTCTGTTTGGTTCTCTGTCTGGCCTGTCTGGCTCTCTGTCTTGGTCTCTGTCTGGCTCTCTGTCTGTCTGTCTGTCTGTCTGTATGTCTGTCTGGGTCTCTGTCTGGGTCTCTGTCTGGCATGTCTGTATTTCTGTCTGGCTGGCTGTCTGTCTGTCTGGTTCTCTGTCTGGCTCTATGTCTGGCCTGTGTCTGGGTCTGTGTCTGGGTCTCTGTCTGGCCTGTCTGTCTGTCTGTCTGTATGTCTGGCCTGTCTGTCTGTCTGTGTGTCTGTATGTCTGTATGTCTGTCTGGGTCTCTGTCTGGCCTGTCTGGCTCTCTCTCTGGGTCCCTGTCTGGCTTTCTGTCTGTCTGTCTGTCTGGGTCTATGCCTGGCTCTCTGTCTGGCCTGTGTGTCTGTGTGTCTGTGTGTCTGTGTGTCTGTCTGTCTGTCTGTCTGTCTGTCTGTCTGTCTGTCTGTCTGTCTGTCTGTCTGTCTGTATGTCTGTCTGTCTGTCTGTCTGTATGACTGGGTCTCTGCATGGCTCTCTGTCTGGCCTGTTTGTCTGTGTGTCTGTCTGTCTCTGTCTGTCTGTCTGTCTGTCTGTATGTATGTATGTCTGTCTGTCTGTCTGTCTGTCTGTCTGTCTGTCTGTCTGTCTGTCTATCTGTCTGTATGTATGTCTTTCTGTCTGTCTGTCTGTCTGTCTGTCTGTCTGTATGTCTGGGTCTCTGCCTGGCTCTCTGTCTGGCCTGTATGTCTGTCTATCTGTCTGTCTGTCTGTCTGTCTGTCTGTCTGTCTATCTGTCTGTCTGTCTGTCTGTCTGTCTGGCCTTTCTGTCTGTCTGTCTGTCTGTGTGTATGTCTGGGTCTCTGTCTGGTCTCTGTCTGGGTCTCTGTCTAGCCTGTCTGGCTATCTGTCTGGGTCTCTGTCTCGGTCTCTGTCTGTCTGTCTGTCTGGGTCTTTGTCTGTGTCTCTGTCTGGCCTGTCTTGGTCTCTGTCTGGGTCTCTGTCTGACCTGTCTGTCTGTCTGTCTGGCCTTTCTGTCTGTCTGTCTATCTGGGTCTCTGTCTGACCTTTCTGTCTGTCTGTCTATATGGGTCTCTGTCTGGCCTGTCTGGCTCTCTGTCTGGGTCTCTTTCTGACTCTCTGTCTGTCTGTCTGTCTGTCTGGTCTCTGTCTGGGTCTCTGACTGGCCTGTCTGTCTGTCTGTCTGTCTGTCTGTCTGTCTGGCCTGTCTGGCTGTCTGGCTGTCTGGCTGTATGTCTGGGTCTCTTTCTTGCCGGTCTGGGTCTCTGTCTGGCCTGTATGTATGTCTATATGTCTGTATGTCTGTCTGTCTGTATGTCTGTCTGTCTGTCTGTCTGTCTGGTCCGTCTGTCTGTCTCTCTCTCTGCCTGGCCTGTCTGGGTCTCTGTCTGGCTCTCTGGCTGGCATGTCTGGGTCTCTGTCTGGCTCTCTGCCTGGCCTGGCTGGGTCTCTGTCTAGCTTGTCTTGCTCTCTGTCTGGCCCTCTGTCTGGCCTATCTTGTCTCTCTCTGGTCTCTGTCTGGGTCACGGTCTGTATATCTGTCTGTCTGAATGGGTATATGTCTGCGTCTTTGTCTGGCCTGTAAGGGTCTCTGTCTGCGTCTCTGTCTGGCCTGTCTGTCTGTCTGTCTGGCCTGTATGTCTGTCTGTCTGGCTGGCTGGGTCTCTGGCTGGGTCTCTGTCTGGGTGTCTGTCTGGATATGTCTGTCTGTCTGTGTGACTTACTGTCTGTCTGGGTCTCTGTCAGGGTCTCTGTCTGTCTGTCTGGGTCTTTGTCTGGGTTTCTGTCTGGCCTGTCTGGGTCTCTGTCTGTGTCTCTGTCTGGCCTGTCTGTCTGTCTGTCTGTATGTCTGGTCTGACTGTGTGTCTGTGTGTCTGTGTGTATGTCTGGGTCTCTGTCTGGTCTCTGTCTGTCTGTCTGTCTGTCTGTCTGTCTGTATGTATATCTGTCTGTCTGTCTGTCTGTCTGTATGGCTTTCTGTCTTCCTCACTGTCTGGCCTGTCTGGCTCTCTGTCTGGGTACCTGTCTGGGTCTCCGTCTGGGTCTCTGTCTTGGTCTCTGACTGTCTGTCTGTCTGTCTGTCTGTCTGGGTCTCGGTGTCGTCTCTGTATGGCCTGTCTGGGTCTCTGTCTGTCCTGTCTTTCTGTCTGTCTGGTCTGTCTGTCGCTCTCTCTGCCTGGCCTGTCCGGGTCTCTGCCTGGCCTGGCTGGATCTCTGTCTAGCCTGTCTGGCTCTCTGTCTGGCCCTCTGTCTGGCCAATCTTGTCTCTGTCTTGGCACTGTATGTCTATCTGTCTGTCTGTCGGTCGGTCTTTCTGTGTGACTGTCTGTCTGTCTGTCTGTCTAGGTCTCTGTCTGGGTCTCTGTCTGTCCTTAATGGCTCCTTGTCTGGCTCTCTGTCTGGCCTGTCTGGCCTGTCTGGCTCTCAATCTGGGTCTCTGTCTGGGTCTCTGTCTGTATGTCTGTCTGGGTCTCTGTCTGGGTCTCTGTCTGGCCTGTCTTGGTCTCTGTCAGGGTCTCTGTCTGGGTCTCTGTCTGTCTGTCTGTCTTGGTCTCTGTCTGCGTCTAAGTCAGGCATGTCTGGGTCTCTGTCTGGGTGTCTGTCTGGGTCTCTGTCTGTCCTGTCTGTCTGTCTTTCTGTCTGTTCTGTGTGTCTGGTCCGTCTGTCTGTCTCTCTCTCTGCCTGGCCTGTCTGGCTCTCTGTCTGGCTCTCTGCCTGGCATGTCTGGGTCTCTGTCTGGCTCTCTGCCTGGCCTGGCTGGGTCTCTGTCTAGCCTGTCTGGCTGTCTGTCTGTCCCTCTGTCTGGCCTATCTTGTCTCTGTCTGTCTGTCTGTCTGTCTGTCTGTGTGGGTCTCTGTTTGGTTCTCTGTCTGGCCTGTCTGGCTCTCTGTTTGGGTCTCTGGCTGGCTCTCTGTCTGTCTGCCTGTCTGTCTGTATGTCTGTCTAGGTCTCTGTCTGGGTCTCTGTCTGGCATGTCTGTTTTTCTGTCTGGCTGGCTGTCTGTCTGACTGGTTCTCTGTCTGGCTCTCTGTCTGGCCTGTGTCTGGGTCTGTGTCTGGGTCTCTGTCTGGTCTGTCTGTCTGTCTGTCTGTATGTCTGGCCTGTCTGTCTGTCTGTGTGTCTGTGTGTCTGTCTGGGTCTCTGTCTGGCCTGTCTAGCTCTCTGTCTGTGTCCCTGTCTGGCTTTCTGTCTGTATGTCTGTGTGTCTGGATCTCTGCCTGGCTCTCTGTCTGGCCTGAGTGTCTGTGTGTCTGTCTATGTCTGTCTGTCTGTCTGTCTGTCTGTCTGTCTGTCTGTCTGTCTGTCTGTCTGTCTGTCTGTCTGTCTGTCTGTCTGTCTGTCTGTCTGTCTGTCTGTCTGTCTGTCTGTCTGTCTGTCTGTCTGTCTGTCTGTCTGTCTGTCTGTCTGTCTGTCTGTCTGTCTGTCTGTCTGTCTGTCTGTCTGTATGTCTGGGTCTCTGTCTGGCCCTCTGTCTGACCCTCTGTCTGGCCAATCTTGTCTCGGTCTGGGCTCTGTATGTCTGTCTGTCTGTCTGTCTGTCTGTCGGTCTGTCTGTGTGTCTGTATGTCTGTTTGTCTGGGTCTCTGTCTGGGTCTCTGTCTGGCCTTAATGGCTCCTTGTATGGCTCTCTGTCTGGCCTGTCTGGCTTGTCTGGCTCTCACTCTGGGTCTCAGTCTGGGTCTCTGTCTGTATGTCTGTCTGGGTCTCCGTCTGGGTCTCTGTCTGGCCTGTCTTGGTCTCTGTCTGGGTCTCTGTCTGGGTATCTGTCTGTCTGTCTGTCTTGGTCTCTGTCTGCGTCTAAGTCAGGCCTGTCTGGGTCTCTGGCTGGGTGTCTGTCTGGGTCTCTGTCTTTCCTGTCTGTCTGTCTGTCTGTCTGTTCTGTGTATTTGGTCCGTCTGTCTGTCTCTCTCTCTGCCTGGCCTGTCTGGCTCTCTGTCTGGCTCTCTGCCTGGCATGTCTGGGTCTCTGTCTGGCTCTCTGCCTGGCCTGGCTGGGTATCTGTCTAGCCTGTCAGGCTGTCTGTCTGTCCCTCTGTCTGGCCTATCTTGTCTCTGTCTGTCTGTCTGTCTGTCTGTCTGTCTGTCTGTCTGTCTGTCTGTCTGTCTGTCTGTCTGTCTGTCTGTCTGTCTGTCTGTCTGTCTGTCTGTCTGTCTGTCTGTCTGGGTCTCTACCTGGCTCTCTGTCTGGCCTGTTTGTCTGTCTCTCTGTCTATCTGTCTGGGTCTCTGCCTGGCTCTCTGTCTGGCCTGTGTGTCTGTCTGTCTGTCTCTCTCTGTCTGTCTGTCTGTCTGTATGTATGTCTGTCTGTCTGTCTGTCTGGGTCTCTGCCTGGCTCTCTGTATGGTCTGTCTGTCTGTCAGTCTGTCTGTCTGTGTGTCTGTCTAGCATGTCTGTATGTCTGTCTGTCTGGCTGGCTGTCTGGCTAGCTTGGCCTATGGCTGGGTCTCTGTATGGGTGTCTGGGTCTATGGTTGGGTCTGTCTGTCTGTCTGTCTGTCTGTCTGTCTGACTGGCTGGCTGTCTGTCTGGGTCTCTGTCTGGGTCTCTGTCTGTCTGGCTGTCTGGGTCTTTGTCTGGGTCTGTGTCTGACCTGTTTGGTTCTCTGTCTGGGTCTCTGTCTGGCCTGTTTGTCTGTCTGTCTGTATGTCTGGCCTGTCTGTCTGTCTGTCTGTCTGTCTTGGTCTCTGTCTGACTCTCTGTCTGGCCTGTCTGGCTCTCTGTCTGGGTCTCTGTCTTTCTGTCTGTCTGTCTGGTCTGTCTGTCTGTCTGTCTTGCTGGTTGGCTGGCTGGCTGGCTGGCTGGCTGTCTGACTATCTGTCTGGCTATCTGCCTGGCCTGCCTGGCCTGCCTGGGTCTTTGTCTGCGTGTATAACGGGAACATAGTCAGGGTTCTACATTAGATATATGGTTGTGATTGTATTACGGGACTGTCTGTCTGGTCTCTGTCTGGTCTCTGTCTGGGTCTCTCTCTGTCTGTCTGTCTGTCTGTCTTGCTCTCTGTCTGGGTCTCTGTCTGGCCTGTCTGGTTCTCTGTCTGCGTCTCTGTCTGGCCTGTCCCTCTGTCTGTCTGTGTGTCTGGCCTGTCTATCTGTCTGTCTGGCTGGCTGGCTGGCTCTGTCTGGGTCTTTGTCTGGGTCTCTGTCTGGCCTGTCTGGGTCTCTGTCTAGTTCTCTGTCTGTGTCTGACCTGTCTGTCTGTCTGTCTGTCTGGCCTTTCTGTCTGTCTGTCTGTCTGTCTATCTGGGTCTCTGTCTGGGTCTCTGTCTGGCCTTTCTGGCTCTCTGTTTGGGTCTCTGTCTGGCTCTCTGTCTGTCTGTCTGTCTGGGACACTGCCTGGCTCTTTGTCTGGCCTGTCTGTCTGTCTATCTCTGTCTGTCTGTCTGTCTATCTCTGTCTGTCTGTCTGTCTGTGTGTATGTAAGTCTGTCTGTCTAGCTCTCTGTCTGGCTCACTGTCTAGCCTGTCTGTCTCTCTGTCTGGGTCTCTGTCTCGGTCTCTGTCTGTCTGTCTGTCTGGGTCTTTGTCTGTGTCTCTGTCTGGCCTGTCTTGGTCTCTGTCTGGGACTCTGTCTGGGTCTCTGTCAGACCTGTCTCTCTGTCTGTCTGTCTGTCTGGCCTTTCTGTTTGTCTGTCTATCTGGGTCTTTGTCTGGGTCTCTGTTCTGTCTGTCTGTCTGTCTGTCTGTCTGTCTGTCTGTCTGTCTGTCTGTCTGTCTGTCTGTCTGTCTGTCTGTCTGTCTGGCATGTCTGTCTGTCTGTGTGTCTGGCTGGCTTTCTGGCTAGCTGGGCCTATGTCTGGGTCTCTGTCTGGGTGTCTGGGTCTATGGTTGGGTCTGTCTGTTTGTCTGACTGGCTGGCTGTCTGTCTGGGTCTTTGTCTGGGTCTTTGTCTGGGTCTGTGTCTGACCTGTCTGGTTCTCTGTCTGGCCTGTCTGGCTCTCTGTCTGACTCTCTGTCTGGACTGTCTGGCTCTCTGTCTGGCCTGTGTGTCTGTATGTCTGTCTCTGTCTGTCTGTCTGTCTGTCTGTCTGTCTGTCTGTCTGTCTGTCTGTCTGTCTGTCTGTCTGTCTGTCTGTCTGTCAGTCTGTCTGTCTGTCTGTCTGTCTGTCTGTCTGTCTGTCTGTCTGTCTGTCTGGGTCTCTGTCTGTTCTGTCTGTCTGTCTGTCTGTCTGTCTGTCTGGGTCTCTGTCTGGCCTGTCTGGCTCTCTGTCTGACTCTCTGTCTGGACTGTCTGGCTCTCTGTCTGGCCTGTGTGTCTGTATGTCTGTCTCTGTCTGTCTGTCTGTCTGTCTGTCTGTCTGTCTGTCTGTCTGTCTGTCTGTCTGTCTGTCTGTCTGTCTGTCTGTCTGTCTGTCTGTCTGTCTGTCTGTCTGTCTGTCTGTCTGTCTGTCTGTCTGTCTGTCTGTCTGTCTGTCTGTCTGTCTGTCTGGCATGTCTGTCTGTCTGTGTGTCTGGCTGGCTTTCTGGCTAGCTGGGCCTATGTCTGGGTCTCTGTCTGGGTGTCTGGGTCTATGGTTGGGTCTGTCTGTTTGTCTGACTGGCTGGCTGTCTGTCTGGGTCTTTGTCTGGGTCTTTGTCTGGGTCTGTGTCTGACCTGTCTGGTTCTCTGTCTGGGTCTCTGTCTGGCCTGTCTGTCTGTATGTCTGGCCTGTCTGTCTGTCTGTCTGTCTGTCTTGGTCTCTGTCGGACTCTCTGTCTGGCCTGTCTGGCTCTCTGTCTGGGTCTCTGTCTGGGTCTCTGTCTGTCTGTCTTGCTGGCTGGCTGGCTGGCT